>PVJC01006093.1:0-29376 GCA_004026665.1 Murina feae | reverse complement strand
CCGAATTCTCTATGGCTGCTGCTCCCTCCGCCTGCCTCCACCCATCTCTCCATCTCCTGGCTCCCGCAGGTTCACTCCAGGTCTAAAGGGAGACGGAGCCTCTCACAGGAGACCCCTGCCCCTGTGGCAGAGAAAATGGAGACAGTGAGAGAGTGGACCCAGGAGGCAGTGTGTGTGTGAGAGAGGGAGCAGCCCTCCTTCCCTCATTAAAGTTTCCATGGGGAGGGGGCATTAACTCCCAGCTCAGGGCTCAGCCCCAGCCAGGTGGCAGCTGCTCATCCAGCCCCGACATTGCAGCTGCAAAGTAGGAGCACCTCCACCTCTGGACCATCCACCCCTCCATTCGAGGACCTGCCAATGGCACAGCTTCTGTTTCCCCTGGACCACAGTGTGGGCTTGCTTCTCCTACCCCTCAGCTTCCACCTGGAATCAGCTTGGAATCCATCATGGGGCACACATATGGAGGCTTAAGCCATCAATCGCTTTCCAGGACGCAGTCTCAGTGTAGCTCGCTCCTCCCACCCCTCACGGAGGTCTGGATGGCCACTGCTACTGGCTGGCTCACTCCTCTCGCCCAGTAGCTGCGGCCTGGATCCCGAAGCAGAGGTCTTCCATATGCCCTGCTGGACCCCAGGGCTGTGGCCTCTGCCATCTTGCCTGGGCTAATTTGCATACAGTCACTCTGATTGGCTTTTGGGCGTGGCTTAGACATACCAAAGAAATGGTCAATTTTAATGTTACCCTTTTATTAGTTTATATAGTGCAGGAAAAATAATCTGATACTTTTCCTTTATCAAAATGGCAGAGGATATATGACATGTTCAATCTTATGTGTGGGAAGAAGAATTTCTCCTTTTGTCATCATCATATTTAACCCTTATTTTTTTAAGCTCTACTCACGAATATTTCCTCATCTCTTCTTCAAAAAAACCATTTTCCCTTTACACTTTTACACTAATAGTTGTATGTTCTTAGATCACCGTGGTGTTACCTATGTGGGGCTTGTGTGATTTTAGCTTTGTTAATTTTATAATTTTGGAATATACTGATATTCTTTTCTAATTAGTCTCTATGGCTCTTCAAAGAATTATTTTATCTCAGATAACATCAAATAAAATAGCTTACAATTTTATTTGCTTTATAGTTCTTTAAAAGCTACAAGGACATCATTTATGAATAGATGATCAAATGTTAGAATTTCTCTTTGTATCCAAAAGTCCTGCTTAACTGAAATGTATTTGAAGTTCAAATTATTTGAATGTCCGCTTCAGTACTGACCCTGGGAGGTGGTCTAGGAAAGACTGGTCAAGATAACATATTTCTTCCATTTCTCTCCTGGCTATCAAGAAAACTGTTCTGATTGATGCAGCGGAAGGGCCAGCACTGCATGAAAGAAATTGTGGTTTTCTGTCCTACTTGGCAGAGCAGGTCTTGGAATTATAACAACAAAGACACAGCTCATGTGATGACAAAAAACTTGACAATAAGAAAACCAAAACAGGAGGAAAATAAACTTCAGGTGGACAAAAAAAGTCACTCCCCCAAGAGAGAGACATTTCCAGATGTTAATATTTAGGGTAAATTTACTGCCATATTTTATTGATTGAAGAGGACTTTGCTTTGAGAATGATGATGCTAACAGATAATAAAATCTATTAGTTTGTATAATTATTTTAAATGTTAATAATTTAACAAAAGGTACTGCACTGTAAGAATTCAATAAATCAATACTTTCTTATTAATAAGTAATTTTAAAGTAAGTTTAATACAAACTCAGTAAACATTCTATATTGCTAAAATCATTTTCATACAAACTAGAGGCCAATGCATCGATTCATGCAACAGTGGGGTCTGGTCGGCCTGTCCTGATGGTGGCCCATCAAGCCGAAATAGTGGGGGGGGGACCTCACTCCTGATCAGGATTGGGGGCCAGAGGGTGTTGGGGATCAATTGGGGACCGGGCCAACTGGGAGGGGGGGCAGGAAGGAGGCCAATCAGAGCCAAGATCAGGCCAGTAGGCTGCCATAGTGTGTGTCATAGCCACTGGTCATTCTGGCTGTTCTGACCGTTCTGCCATTCCAGTCCCTGGGCTTTTATATGTATAGACAGTTCACAATATCTAGGTTTTGAGTAAGAAATCAAGACTACTATTTCTGTAATTTATTTTTAAAACAAAATATATTGAACTTGAAAGTGCACTAAAAGTTTAATATCTTTAAAATAGCCCAAGTTTACAGGAAAACAGTATTCCTCTTCATCTCTAGGGGGGAGTATCTGGTTTGTTGTTTTGAATTTTATAAGCCATCTTTTACCCCTTTGAAGGGTTTTCCAGTGGGTTTTAGTTAAGCAAAGACTTCATTGTAGTCAAATATAGAGACTGCGGAATCTCAGAGGAAGGTGGGTGGGTGGGTGCGAAGAGATCAACCAAAGAACTTGTATGTATATATGCATAACCCATGGACACAGGCCATAGGGTGGTGAAGGCCTGAAGTAAGGGAGGGTGATAGGGTCAAACTAGAAGAGGTCAGTGGGGGAAAAATGGGGACACATATAATACTTTCAACAATAAAGTTTTTTTTTAAAGAAAAGACCAGACCATTGTAAACCATCTGAATGTCAACTACTCCTTTAAAAGTAAAGTTGTATATTCTAGGGTAGGATTAATTTTGCAAGCTAATGAATACTATTTTTAAAACTGTATTTCCTAATCACAGTTTTATTTATCTTAAGGTTTTGATCATTTTTACCTTACACTTTTTAATTTGATGAATACTGAAGCCACAAAAAAGTAAAATCACAAACTTATACACGTGTTTATAATAGCTTTATATATAACAGCCATAATGGGAAACTGTTCCAATATCCACCAGGGGACTGGATAAGGAAATTGTGGTGCTGTTAACCTAGAGATGAAAGGCCTTGTGAGGAGGCAACAAGCATTTATTTTCCATCAAAGAATAGCTATTTAGGAAATGCTGGTTCCAGTGGAAGACCAATAATGTTCCAATTAGGAGACAAAGGCAAGGTATATTTATGAGAAAGTGAAAGGGGACAATTACATCATTAAAAGGAAAGCATTTCTATTGGTGAAGAAAAGCTAACATGGTAAAGCTAATTGTACATAATGTTTTTTAAAAATATTTTATTGTTTTCAGAGAGGAAGAGAGAGGGAGAGATAGAAACATCAGTGATGAGAGAGAATCATTGATTGGTTGCCTCCTGTACGCCTCACACTGAGGATGGAGGCCTGTGTCCTGACTGGGGATCTAACTGTGACCTCCTAGTTCAGAGGTCGACATTCAGCCACGGAGTCATGCCAGCTGGGGTGTAATTTTACATAACGTTTTTAACTTTCAGTCTAGTATTCAGTCGTCTGGAAGTCATAATATTTGCTTTCTTGTTATTTTTCAAACAGTTCTTTGGGGCACAATATTGCTTGAGCCCCCGTCCACAAGATATTTGCCCTGTTTAACATCCCAAAGGTATGATGCATAAGACATGCAAGGCACCTCCTCTGGTGTGGCAGCTCTGCCTCCATTTAAAGTGTCTCTGTTTATTGTTCTTTCACAGAATATAACAGAATGCAAAAAAATGTAAATTATTGACACTACAATATGGATAAATTGCAACATTGCTATGCTAAATAAAAAAAATTAGCAAAAAATATATATCCTATCTAATAAAAGAGTAATATGCAAATTTACCATCACTCTAGGACAAAAAATGGCAGCTCCCATAGCGGTGGGACAGGATGCTGGCAGTGTTACCCTGGAAACAGGAGCCAAGCAGGCAATCAGACCACAGGCAGTACCCAGCAGGGCCTGCTGGGAGGTCACCATGATGACCCCTGAGCAGACAAGCGGAGGCCACAGGAAATGCCCAGCAGGGCCTCCTGGATGCCAGCTGCAGAGGAGGGGGAGCCAGTGATGGGGACCTTCGCAGACGGTGGCCGGCTGGGGGCAGCTGTGATCAAGGGGACCAAGGGGAGCGAGCCATTGGGGACTCCCCAGCTGCTACCCTGGCCAGGCCTCAGCCGGGGCTGAGGCTATGAATGAGGGAACAAGGCGCAAGCCATTGGGGACCCTGCAGGCAGTGCCCAGCAGGGCCTTCTTGCCCATCCCCATGGTGTGGAGCAGACAGGCCTGGCAGAGAACAGAGAACCATGTGGAGTGGGCCCAATCCATCAGTAGCACATCTCCTGAGGGCTCCCAAATTGGATAGGGTGCAGGTCCAGCTGAGGGACCTCCCCGCCTGCCCTCCCCTTCCCCCACCTACTTATGCACGAATTTCGTGCACTGGGCCCCTAGTCCTAAATAATAAAAGGCTAATATGCAAATTGACCAAATGGCGGAAAGACCAGTGGCTAATATGCACACTGACATAAGGAGGCAGATGCTCAAAGCAGGAGCTTCCCCTGGTGGTCAGTGTGCTCCCACAGGGAGAGCACTGCTCAGTCAGAAGCTGGGCTCACAGCTGGTGAATCCAGTGGTGGTGGCAGGAGCCTCTCCTGCCTCCACTGAAGGCAAGTGGTAAGAAGCAGGGGTCTCAGCCTGCAAGAGCCCCGGGCTATGAGAGGGGTTTCTGACTGATGGACATCCCCTGAGGGGTCCAAGACTGCAAGAGGTTGCAGGCCAGGCTGAGGGACGTCCCCCTTCAGTGCATGAAACTTGTGCACTGGGCCTCTAGTGCTAACCCATATGGAATGACAACAGGATGAGTGTTTTTCTGGAGATGAGGGTGGAGGAAGATTTGAATTACAAAAAAATAAGGAAACTTTTGTGGTTATGGAGGTGTTTATTATTTTGATTATAGTGACAGTATTATGCATCAAAACTGATCAAATTTAGTGCTTTAAATATGTGTCACTCATTGTGTTTCAACTATCTACTCTAATAAAAGCATAATATTGAAATTGACCATTTCTTCAGGACACCTAAGCCACGCCCACCAGCCAATCAGAGCAACTGTATGCAAATTAGCCCAAGCAGAGGTTGGAGCCCCAAGAGAAGCCACAGACTGCAGCCCAGCAGGGCAGACTGAAGACCAGCCGAGGGCAGGAGCAGCCAGCCGCCCCGAGGCTGCGGCCTGGATCGATCACGGGGCATACACACGGAGGCTAAGCTTCCGTGTGTGCCCTGTGATCCAGATAGCAGCATGGGGCAGGAGAAGCAAGCCCACACTGTGGTCCAGGGGAGACAGAAGCTGTGCCATTGGCAGGTCCTCGAATGGACGGGCGGATGGTCCAGAGGTGGAGGTACTCCAGCTTTGCAGCTGCAATGCCGGGGCTGCATGAGCAGCTGCCACCTGGCTGGGGCTGAGCCCTGAGCTGGGGGTTAATGCCCCCTCCCCATGGAAGCTTTAATAAGGGAAGGAGGGCTGTTCCCTCTCTCACACACACATCGCCTCCTGGGCCCACTCTCTCGCTGGCTCCATTTTCTCTGCCACAGGAGCAGGCCCCTCCTTGAGAGGCCCCGTCTCCCTTCAGAGCTGGGATGAACCTGCAAGAGTCAGGAGATGGAGAGATGGGTGGAGGCAGGCGGAGGGAGCAGCAGCCATAGAGAATTCGGGGGAAAGTAACCAGGTGGGGGAGGGGTGGAACAGGATGGAGGGAAGAACTTTATAAAAGAATCAGTGGACAGCAGAGTTAAAAGAAAAGAGGGTGTATGAGTGAACTGTAGGGCCTATAATGAAAACCAAGTGTAGTTGTGCACTGGGGACAGATTTTAAAAGTGGAAATCAGAAAAGAGAAAAAGATAAATGCTAGTGGATAATTAGGCAGGTAGATAGATAGGTATTAAAACAGTGGCAGTAAGTAGAGAAGAATGTATAGCAAAGGTAGGATGAGAGAAAAAGAGGGAAGGAAGAAAAGTTATAAAGGGGGAGCTGGTAGAGCTTAAAAGGAGAATGGGAAGAAGGAAGGAATGGGGGAGGGAGCAAAGCAGGTCAGAGGGAGGAAGTGAAGAAAAAATTAAAGTGGGAAGGAAGGAAAAGGGGAGGGTGGGCAGGGGTAAAGATAAAGGAAAGAAGGAATGCGGGAAGGGAAGGAGGGTAGTAGAAAAATGGGAAGAATGATGATGGAACAGAAGTAGGAAATAAGGAGGAAAGAAAAGTTTATAAATGATAAGTCAGTAGGAAAAGTGTTACATAAAAGAGAAAAATTGTGTGAGAGGAAGAAGCCAATAAGGAAGTCAAATACAATTGTGTGTGAAGGGGATAAGATTAAAAAAGAAAGTTAATAGGGGTGACCAGGCCGGCAGGGGAGGGCAGTAAGGAGGATCAGGCAGGCAAGCAGGCAGAGTGGTTAGGGCAGGTAGGCAGGTTAGCAGTTAAGAACCAGAGGTCCTGGATTGTGAGAGTTCCCAAGAACTCCATGTTGGAGAGGGTGCAGTTCGGGCTGAGAGACTGCCCCCTCGCCCCCCATGCATGAATTTTGTGCACTTGGTCCTTGGTACCTCAATAAATGTGAAAACAGATCACTCAAACAAACAAAATTGTCTTCACTGAGAGTTTGTTACATGTTCAGGGTCTTTCCCAAGCCCTTTACATTAATTAACATTTAACCATCCCCTTCCCCAACGATTCCAAAGTAGATACCATTATTTTTATCTCTAGTTTATGATTGAAGAAACTAGAACTAATAAGTTGCCCACTTTGCTCTCCCTCAACTCCCCAATTTCTCCACTTTCCAAGTTCAAACTGGCCACCCTACATGACTTAGACAACCCTAGCTGGCTTAAGTTGATAAGTCCTAATGACTGAACAACAATTGAAAATTTGGGGACATAAAATGTTGGGTTGGCCAGCTTAAGTCACCTATTTCTGATACAACCTGTCAAGAACAAGAAACAGGCCCCTGGCAGACCTGGAGCAGCCCTGGGTGTGAGGGAGGTGATTCTGAATAGGACTCCCAAAGTGGTGACTGCATTGAACTCCAGTTATGGATCTTAGGAGAGTTGAGGGAATGAAAATATAGAGAAAGACAAGTATCAAATAATCTCACTCATATGTGGAATCTAATAAACAAAATAAACTGATGAATAAAATAAACCCAGAGACATAGAAACATAGAACAGATGGGGAATCTCAGAGGGAAGGGATGGGGGGATGAGGGGTGATGTGGGGAGAGATTAACCAGAGAATTTATATGCAGATATGCATAACCCATGGACACAGACAGTAGTGCAGTGAAGGCCTGAGGGGCAGGAGGCCGGAGTGGGATAGAGGGGGTCAATCATGGGGGGAGGGAAATAACTATAATGCTTTCAATAATAAAGATAATTTTTTTGAAAAAGAAAGAAATTTCTTTAGGCTGAAAAAGAATGAAATCAAATGATAATCCAAGTCTACCAGAAGGAAGTAAAGAGAACTAAAAATGGTATTATTATTTTTTTTCTTCTCCTAATTACTTTAAAAGACAACTGTTATTTAAACACACACAACATACACACTGCCTAACAGATCATAGCACTCATAGATGTACAACTTTTAAAAATAATAGTATAAAGAAGAGAATGCTTAAATAGAATGATACAGTTATAAAATTATTACATTTTACATGAAGTGTGTCAATATTTGCACTTAGTTAATAGTGCATGCTGTAATCCTGAGGAACCCAAAATCCTCATAATAAACCTCCTAGCAAGTGTCATTCACATGTTTATTCTTACGTCTTTAATCAGTGCCAGCCGAGGTCTCTCAGTGAAAGCAGCTTTATAAGGTATAAAAATAATTTGAAGGTAAACAGCTTTTTCTTAATGATCTGACAAAAATAATGAAACAAGTATAAAACTTAATTCACTTTATACCTCTGAGTATTATTTCTTAAAGCTAAACACGTGATGAGTTCTAACATCTAATATATCTGTATGGATAGACCTTGTGGGGTTGGTTGTAACCTTCCCTTGGCAAAGCTTGTGTGATTTGTTGAATTTACCTTGCCTCTGATACTTTGGGCCAATGTTTATTTATTCCATGTGTATTTTTATATCAAGGCCACAAAATCCCCAAAAGAATATTTTAAATGCAAAATATTTCATGGCGTATATTGGTCATCAGAATAATTAACTATACTAAGTAGTGCAGAGATTCAGTTCTGCAGTAGTAAACAACCTCCCACACATGTCCATTGACCCCCTCCGCCAAGCCCTCCGACCGCTCTACTCTACAACGTACAGTCCTCAAGTTGCTCCATCTGAGTTGGTGATTTCTCTACACATTGATTAATAATATATTGTTGCATCATACATAGAATTTCATTGTTTTATAATCAACAGCAAGTGACTGTGGTGATTTTGGGGCGAAAAAGACCAATGATAGCACATAATTATTTGTTTCTTAAAGAAGTCTCTAGCTACAATCATTCAATTTTATTTTAACAGAAACAAAATATACAATGATCTTGCAGGTTTTTCTCTTGGCAAAGGTTGCCTTCCTCTGAAGCTTTTGTCTCTGGATCAGATTTTGAGTAGGAACTAGATATACGGATGCATGAGTCAAAATAAAAGGCATAATGTTATAAAATAAGAGTATATTCAAACTATATTTAGACAACAAAAACAGAGTTTATCGAGAAATCTGAGCCTGGAGGCTGCACCCTGGGTCTGCGTTATTTAGCCTGTGACTTCTGAGCTTCATTTTGGACCATCTATTGTTTCTCAGTCTGTGCTCCCTGAGGCTCATCAGACTTGGTTTCTCCTTACTTCTTATCATCAGCTGTGGGTTAGCTCATTCATTCCAAGTCCCAGTCCAGCTCAAGAGACTAAAATCCCAGTTTAAAGCAGACTCTTGCCCAGATGGAGAATTCTGTGGCCCAAGAACATCTCTAAGCAAATGAGCAATTGGTTTAAAGGCTGGCTTTTGAATGGAATGCACTTAATGCAACATCCAGTAAAGGCACTGGTAGTATATTGTTTATGTTGGTGCCTAGTCTTATCTTTATTGATGAAGTAGATGAAAAAATTGAATATAATGCTTAACATCTACAGCTCTCATAAAGAATGATTACAAATACAAAGACAGGAATGGAATCCAAAAATAATTATCTAAATTCAAAAAAAATGGTGCACTTTGAAATGAAAGAAAATTCCATACAGAAAATTTAAGTAATCTCACACACTCTGTTAAAAAATAACAGGCCCAAAATGGAGGCACTTGTGTTAAGCTCATATTACCAAGCCAAGACTTAAAATCGAGGTTAATTTCAGTTTCACTCTCCCCCAGGAGTGAAATTTAAACAGTTCGCCTGAAATTGCCTGGTCAGCTGGGGAGGTGCTCTACCCGAGGGACCCCTGCTGTGCCCAGTGGAGGTTGATCATGGGATAAACTGAAAGACTTCTTACTGTGGAAATTGGTTGATCAAGGTAGTTCTTAAAGCCAATGAAACTGGAGCAAAGCACAAGAAATGAAGTTGGGAAACACCGTGAGAAGGGTGCCAGGTGATGAGGAAACAGACAGCTGTTGGTGGAGACACTGAGAGAGACACCACTGTGGGCCGACACTAGCAATGACACTCACTCCATGACGAAAAATAGGCCAGTCAGTGACGTGAACCCTCAGGGCTGTGACTCTTGTGTCAACCAACCCCTGTTGAAAAGAGTATGAGCTTTGACTGGGAATCTAATGACAAAACCTCTTTGAAATGTTATTTCATAGCCTTTTGGGAATCTGCAGACTCTCCAAAGAACCAGATCCGTTTTCTTGTTTCCTACACAATGTTAGGAAAACTTGTTATACAATTTTTCGGCTACAGGATGAACTTCTAAAGAATACAGCTTCAGAGGTGTTCTTTCCTTTTCTTTTAACCCAAATCGTCTCTGTATATTCTTCATCCCCTTCTAATGTTACCCTCAGGGTGAGTGGCGGTGTGGAAAGAAGGGGTGAAGACCCTGGCATGTGCAGAAGCTTGCTTTTCCCACTTTTGCAGTGTTGTTTTAAATCGGTGCTGGCCTGGAGGAGGTTTTCACTGTTTGAACCACAGGCTGTATATGACCTTAAAAAAGCTCTCAGCCACAAGTTGGATGCTTTGGCAGCGTTACAAACGTAGCACCACGGCAGGGAGTGCTTTGCTTCCCTGCTCATTTCTGGCTGGGAGAGGAATGCTGGGCGTCGGGAGGCAAGGAGAAGGCTGCCCAGCGCCTCGCACACTGCCTGGCCCCTGGGCCTCCTCCTGGATCCCAGGTAAGCACCGCGTGCGGGAGCAAGGTCAGCCCAGCTCCTTAGAGAGGCCAGGAGGTGGGGTGCAGTGGGGTCCAGGGCAGATCACCGCACTCCCAGAGCTCCAGGCCTGTCTCAGCCCATAGGGTTCTCACTCAACCCAATAAATGGCTGAAAATGGGCTTTTATGTTTTATTACTATGCATATCTCTGTATATCACTTTGCAACATGCTTTCCTCTAGACTATTAAAAACATAAAAACAGCAACAGAATGTTTGTTTTTTACAAATCTGTGGCTAATTGTTAATCTGTTATTCTTTTATATTCATAAATTATAAAATCTTATAGCACTCCATTGCTGAAAAATGAAATATAATGTTTTAAAATACTACAAATGGATAAAATGTAAGACAACATTAGGCAGTGAACTGCAAAACTATAGGGAAAACACTTTCCTACAATATGGCATTAGTCTCTAAATATAAAGCTCAATGTCACAAATTTGGGTTCTTAAACATTTTTTTATACCACAAATTGTGTTTCCACTTAGATGTCAGAAACTGAGCTGGAAAACATAAAAGTAAGAGCAGCTGAACATTTTGAAAAGGATAAAAATGATATTTCTTGGTTGAAGGAAGGTAAGTCGTCCTCTTGCTGTTGATTTTCTCTGAATGTGAAAATTGTGCTTTTGTTTACAAGCAAGAG
Source organism: Murina feae (assembly GCA_004026665.1). NCBI lineage: Eukaryota > Metazoa > Chordata > Mammalia > Chiroptera > Vespertilionidae > Murina > Murina feae. The sequence continues at coordinate 18,518 of PVJC01006093.1, read as the reverse complement.
ATAATGTGAGAGATGGAATGCTGGGAAAATCAAATAAGATTCGTGCTTCTGATTTTTTTAAAGTTTGCTCCTCTCGGGCTGGGTGGCATGTGAAGGTGCTTAGCATTGAGAAGCTTTTGTTTCCCTCTGTTGCAGTAAACAGATGGTTTTGCTGGGAGAGAATATACATTTTCAATTCGGACATGTTATCTGTGAGGTTCTTGTTGTGCTGTAGAATTTTCTCCTTTAGCCAAGGAGACTAAATCATTTGAGGACAAGAATTTTCTAAATAATAATCACAGCAAGGAAGGCGTGCTGTAGGAAGTGATGTCTACAAATAGAACTGCCATTCACTGCAATTAAAGGGCCACCTCCCCCGGGAGAGCAGCCGGCCGCAGGCACCGTGTGCGTGAGGTGCTGCTGGAAATACACACACAAATCGATATGTTCTCCTAGGACGAGAGCAACTTTGTGCACTTTTGAAAATATGTATAAGATCATGATTATTTACTAGAAGGCTTCATTTTATAATCTTTTCATTTTATGAACATCTTAAAGTAAAGTGACTTGGTATTTTATTGAAATAGGTGTATTTTTTACATTATTTCATACATTTATTTAATCATAAAGAAACAGCTCCTCATTAGTTGCCATTCCTCAAAATTGCATTCTAAGGTGATGGGAGACTTTAACATACACATCTAGGAAGTTCTACAACACCTGATCAATACTAGCAATAATATCAACCCATTGCCAACGTGTGCTGATATTATGCTGAGTCATCACAACAACCGTGCAACAGTAATTGTTCCTAATTTTCAGAGGAGAAAACAGAATCACAAAGGGCCGAAGTAACCGGCTAAGAGGACAAGATTAGGAAGTGTGACAGAGCTGAATTCTATCCCAGAGGGTGTGACTCCACAGCATCTGAATTTAACCATGGCCTTATACAATGTTTAAAAGAAAAGATGTTAAATTACTTGCAGGGCATGACCTACCCCGTGCCCCACTAATCAACGTTATAGCTGGAGCTCCTCTCTGCTCAAGATCTGCTTCAGGATAAAAGTTGGTGCAGACATGAAGTATGGTCAGAATCACTTCCTTCAAAAAGCCACAGGCAAGGAAATCCTCTAACTTCTCTTTATTAAGAGATATTTAAATAGAACATTTAAAAAACACACTGAAATTAAACATTGAATTTGGATCAAAGATCTTGCTTTGCATTTCCTATGAACTCCAAATCCATGAAGACAAAGGTGTTCTTCACGGCCACTGATAGTGATGTTTACATTATGGACTTTTGCTATAATTATTCCATCCTATAGTCTCATATAGAAACAATGATGAAGTTGATAGACCAGTCAATTATTTACTGAAGTAGTTTCTTTTTAAAGGAAGTGTGTTCGTTCAGTACAGTCCCAGCATTCAGTGCTTGCAATCCATAAAAGCCACTTTCCTAGGTGGCCTGCTTTATCCCTGTGGACATTTCCCTTTCAGCTATGTTCAAATTATGTTTAACATATTTCATAAAAGGAAATTGAACCTGATTCTAGATGTTTTTAAAGTAAATTGACTTGATATTTTATTGAAATAGGTGTATATTTTACATTATTTCATACATTTATTCAATCATAAAGAAACAGCTCCTAATTAGTTGCCATTCTTCAAAATTCTATTCTAACTAAGGTCATGGGAGACTTTAACATATATGTCAAGGAAGTTCTACAACACCAGATCAATGCTAGCAATAACATCAACCTAATTGCCAATGTGTGCTGATATTATGCTGAATCAGCACAACCACCTGTGCAATAGTAACATCTTAATAGGGAACATCTTAATAGGGGATCATCAGAATGAGCTAGTATTCAAACATAAATTTCTTCTTTTAATATTAAGAAAAAGTATACATGTTGGCTTATTTACTTATTTTTAAAGGTAAACTGGTGCATTGGGAAGAGTGGAGCGTTTGAAGCTAGGCAGGGGTGGTTTTTCAACCTCAGCTCAGCTGCTTGCTAGCTGGGCTGTGACTCTGGCGTGTTGCTGAGCCTCCCGAAGCTCAGAGTCCTCAGCGAGGCATGATGACACCTGCTTTGAGTGGTTGTGGAGATGAGATTTCATTATTTCTGTGTGTCCTCCTCCTTTAAAGCATGATTCAAAATAATATAGTTATATTTTTTGAGATCCTCATTCACATTTGGAACAATTATTAATAGTAAGAGTCTTTTATATAAATTTCATCATTTAGTCCCTACAACAACTTAATATGCAGTAACATTGCTCCCATTTTATAGTTTCAGAAAGACTTTGGATCTTCCTCACATTTGCAGAGTTATTCAGTGGCAAACTGAATCTGGAACCCAGGTCTTCCAGTTCCAAATTATACTCTTTGCCTTAAACCACTTTATCACATTCGTTTTTCCGTTGGTTATTAATCAGCTCCTTCCCTCCCCCTTAAAAGTAAAATAGATGGTTTAAATCTGTTCAAAATTCTTTCATGAATGATAAAAGTAGTTGATTCTCATATCACAATGTCTTTTTCTTCCCTCTGCAACTCTAGCTGAACACTCCCCATTGGTAAAATGTAGAGGATCATAGGAACGTCTCACTGACTAGAGTTGAAGTAAAAGCACCCACTGGATGAACCCAGTGTGGATCCCAGGGTGTGCGTCCAACCAATGAGTCATCACCATCATTGCCAACCTGGATGCTAATGTCCTTTCTAATTTCCATCTTCAGACATTCACTCCATTTGTCCAGTGCGACTCAGCACTATGAACCACGTGTTCTTGGAAATGAGGCATGAGAGAGGCAGGAAAATAAAAAGAAAGAAACACAATCCTGCACTTGAGAAGCTTACTATCTCATTGGCTTGCTTTTGCCTGAAAGGCAAGGCACTGATTGCCTTCCACTTTGCGTCCATTGGATCATGGGGGCAATGGGCTCAGCAAGGGCACCAGAGCTATTATCAACAATTAAAGTAAATAGTGTTTGGGAAACACACTGCAGACTGAAATGCACTCATGTCAACGTAATTGAATCCTGTTTTATAGTCTATCAAGGCATCTATCACTATTAGTCATGCTGTCTTTAAATTCTAGATTATCAGACTGTAGCTCTATCACATTCCTATGTCCCAACTTAAGGAACTCAGGAACCCAGGAATAAATGCTTGTGAAGCAAGACAGGTAATTCTGAAGTAAGATATCCAAGGATCATACTCAGAGAAAACCTGTTTTAAGACCATCAGAGCAACAAAATATGATTTTGAAATATGTAGCAAGCAAGATGAGCTATCTTGTGCAATTGTGGACCAAGGTGGTCTAAAGGCCAGTCTTGAAGGTGGTATCCATCTATTTGCACAGGTGGCGGGAGGAATGCTGGGAGCAGAGTTATCAGGGGCAAATGCCTGCTTTGTGCTATGGTCAGGGCACACTGGCTAGCTCTTCCTGTAGTTAACACAGAATGAAAGGTACAACGGACAGGGACAGCAAGGGCGGGACCCAGGGCTGAAGCATGCTGAGGGCATATGAATTCATAACTAGTCTGCAGAGTGGCAGGGGCAGGTAGAGGAAAGGGGAGGCAGCAGACGTGGTAATGGCTATGACAGAAACAAATTCAGTAACCCCAAATGAGAACACATGTCCTGGATAAAAGTCATAACAAGGAGAGGAGAAAAATAGGCCCAAATGTGCAAAACTTTATGAAGGGAAAATTGATATAACAGAGAAATTGGGGGGAAATTACAGGTGGAATAAGATGGCATGTGATGCCCCATTAAGCCAGGGAGCATTCTGGGTAAGCATTTCAGTGCCTACCGCTTCCGCCATTTGTTACGGAAGAGAAGCATCAGGGAGGATGAAGCCTTTAAATTGCTGCCATTTGTAGTTTAAAATCACCGCGTTGCCAGTGCTTGAACTGCACACAATTTCTTAGTGTCTCCTGATTTTTCAGGAGAAACTGGAAATCTGAAATTCCATGTGAAACTTCTTAATTTCTGAAGGTTAAGTAAATAATAATAACAATAATAAAGGACATTGCAGAGCAAATTAAGCCAAGTTCTGTGACTATTTCAACCCATCGGCTACCAATTTGTACCCCTAAACAAAACCTATTACAATTTCCCCAAAACAAGTTTTCCATAAAAATTGCTTCATATGTGCACACACATACACATGCACACAAATACACATTTATTTATATGTATGTGCGAAGTCAATTGTGTAAAAATCTGATGTCACGACTGCTGAAATGAAGCCCTTTTCCTGTAATTCCCTGGACTTGTTTCAATGAGGCATTCTCTTCTGGTTTCAGTAAACAGAGGGAAGAACAAATAACCAGGTTATAAGTGTGCCCTCTGTTTATCATCGTCTCATCAGGTGTTGACTTTCCAATAACTGCTGAAGCTGTGGGCCGTAATGGGGAAATTCATATTTCTGGAAAAGATGTGATTTTAAAAAGAGGAGATGAGGACAATGAACAAGTTTTTCTCTGACCTTACAAGAAATGCCAGGAAGAAAAATACTTGGTTGTTGAAAATTGTGTAGTCATTTTGAACTAAGTACAAGTAGTCACATGGTGACTAGAGTTTTTGGTGATTTGAAGATCATTATTTAAATACATTTTGAGGAAACTCGCTGAGTTTATTTAGTATTAACATAGGGAAGTTGGGTCACCAATGACTTGGCATCTTGAATACATTGGTTATTTAATCAGAATTAATACATATTAGGAATTGATATAACAAGATACTGGAAAACAGCCTAGAGGTCCCCAAAGCCATGTCCTAAAAATTCTCTTCTTAACAATATACAAAAACTTCAAATCCATATTACAAGGATCTCATCTCATTACTGATCATTGTTTGCCAATGAGATGGAGAAAGTGAAAATCCTACTTCTATTGATATTCATAAAATCACTGAACTTTCATAATTCTAAGTGAACAAAAATCTCCTTCCCTTGCTCAAACATAATTTTAGATTGCAAGCATTCAAACAAGTCTAAAATATATATTTTATTCAATTTAGCAACTATTTAATGAGGCTCCTCTTGAGCTCACAGACAACATGTTAGGCAAAGAAACAAAGATGCCAAACAATGAAAATGCCATTTCTGCCTTTAAGGAACTCATTTACTTAAGTGCTTTATGATAATGACTAAGTATTAATCAAGGCTAATTCTTTCACTCAGATACTTCTCATTTTTAAAAGGGCTTCTTTTTCTGACTAGCTTAAATATGAAGCCGCATTCATGCCTATTTTAAATTGTTAATTTCCACAAACAGCATATCTTGAGATTCCTGTTCTTATGTATACACAGGAAACAGGATAATTAGCTCTTCTTTCATTTGTCTTCATTAACTTGTGATAATGTGTTACCTAATAACCAAAATACAGGTGAGGAAAAAGTAACAGCCAAAGAGAATGTTGGTTTTTGTTTGAACATAATTAAAGGGAGAAATTAGATGGGAAAATATGCCTTTGAAAATCATATAAATAACTAAAATGAGAATAAGATACCTTTACAGGAGTAGTTTTCTGGAAGTTTTGAAACAGGCTGATGTGATAGAGTCTGGGGAACTGCCTTTAGAATTAGTGACTCAGGAAGTTCAGGGAGAGATTTGTGTTGAGAGTTAAGTCACAAGAAGAAGCCAGCTCAGCTGTGCAAAAATCTGCAAAGAACATTCAAACAGGGAGAAGAGCTTGTACACACACAGAGTGGCTCAGAATTCCAAATGGCTGAGTGGAAAAGAAGGAGGGAAGGGATCGAGAGAGGAGGGGAGGGGAAGAGAGAAGAACAGAAAAGAAAAAGATGGAGAAAGGGGGGGAGGAAAAGGAAAGTGCTTAAGTTGGCAATAATGTTGGACTACCTTCCTGGCCTCAGTCAGGAATTTGGACTTTTTTTTTTTCTAATCGGAGCCACTGGAGATTCTAAGAAAGAGAATTTGATCAATCACTTATATTGTATGAGCTAAAGAGTACACAGAGCCCTAGCTGGTTTGGCTCTGTGGATAGAGCATTGGCCTGCAGACTGAAGGGTCCCCGGGTCAATTTCAGTCACAGGCACATGCCCGGGTTGTGGGCTCAATCTCCAGTAAAGGGTGTGCAAGAGGCAGCCAATCAATGATTTGCTCTCATCATGATTTGATGTTTCTATCTCTCTCTCCCTCAACCTTTCTCTCTGAAATCAATAAAATAAATTTAAAAAAAAGAGTACACAGAAATAAAATAGAACATGTTGCATTTGAGTACGCAAAAGATGACAACTGAAGTAGGATGAAATTGTGAAAGTGAAAGAGAGGAAATAGGATTGGGGATCTATTTCAGAGGTGAAGGCAACTGAACTGGCTGGTGCAGTGGTTTGAGGCAATGAACAACATGAGTAGTGAGAAATGAGTAGTTGAGGCTGACTACTGGCTTGAGGCACTGCATGATGGTGATGCTGAATGGAGGGGATGGGAAAAACTGACTGGAAATGAGAGAATCAGACCTGAGTGAGTCAGATTAAGTGTAAAATGCCTATGAGGGATCCCAAATGAAGATCATCAACTAAGCAAAAGGACATGTGAAATCAGTTGTTGACAAGGAAAATCTGCTCAAGATTTTGCTTAAACATGAAGATTAAGAATGCATTTGCTGATAGAGAGAGTAAAGGCAATGAAATAAAATTTCACATAGAAGGAATGGGACAGACAAAAACATGTCATGTTTCAAAAAGTGAATGAAAATAAAGGTGGCTGGATCATCTTGACCAAAGGAAGGCTGGCATTCGAAGAGTGCAGGGAGCTTGCCCAGGAATAGAGCCAAGAACCATTCATAGACTTAGGTCAGCATTTTGGATTCCAATAAACACTTTACCCTGGAAATGCCTACTAAAGACATATTTCACATTACAGTAAAATATATTCTACTACATTTTATTTTCAAAAGAATGTAAGGTTAAGGACTGTTAAAGGATAATACACTACTATCAAAATCTAATAATTATAAAACTAAGTTTTAATAGCTTGTCTTAGGTTCTGAGAAACAGAATCAATAGAGATAGAGGACAGATAGATGATAGATAGATAGATAAAATAGATAGATAGATAGATAGATAGATAGATAGATAGATAGATAGATAGAAGATTTATTATGAGCTACTGGCTTATACATTTATGGAACCTGAGAATTGCCACAGTGTGCTGTCTCCAAGCTGGAGGCTCAAGAAAGCCAATGGTCTCCTTCCAGTCAAGCCCAGCTTCTGAGAGCCAATGCTTAAGTCTTGCTTCAAGCAAGATATTCAAACAACAGGAGTGCTGATGTCCAAGGGCAGGAATGATGGATGTCCTAATCCAAGTTGAGAGAGCAAATCTGTCCTTCCTCTACCTCTTTATTCTATTTAACCCCTAACAGATTGGATGACGCTGACCCAATCTGTTAGGGATGATTTTTAAAAGTGATTTTTTAAAAAAATCAGACTGCCAATTTAAATGTTAATATATTCCTGAAACATCCTCATGGACACAGTCAGAAATCATGTTTTTGCCAGCTACCTGAGTATCCCTTACTCTAGTCAAGTTGACACATCAAATTAATCTTCACATAGTTCTTGAGAGGAAAGGAACAGACGCTGATTCCAGCGAAGTTAATGAAAAGCAGAATGTCTTGTGAGGCTTGGAAGTGGCTCATAGTCAAGAAGCAAAATCCAAGTCCAGAGGGGCAGAAGCTAACTCTGGCTCCAAAATGCAGGACAACAAATAGGTTCAGGTGGCCACTCCTAGAACAAATGAGCTCCACATACTTTTTCTTTCCTCTTATTTCTTACAAGTCAAGACTCCAAATCCCAAAGAAGAAAGCTGACTGGCTTTGGCCATGTGTCCTGGGTAGACCACCAGGGAGCCTTGGCTGGCAGCTCCACAGGCCACACAGAGGACGAGAGGTACTTCTTCAGCAGGAATTCGGGCTCTGGCATCAGATGTAGGGAGAACAGATGTTGTGTGGCTCCAAGTAATATCTACTTTAGAAGCCAACACTCCTGATCCAGTGCTCTTCTCCTAAGGGGTGTTTTCTTAAGAACGCGGCATGTGTTGTGGCTGGAGAGCCGGACATTCCAGGAAGGAGGGTACTTAACATCAATGGATTGCCCTTTCGCTGAAGTTCAAATGTCAGAATCACTAGGATTCTCTGACAACCTTATTTTATGTTTAGAAAGTTCTGTAAAATATGAGATTTTCTGTGTTCTCATAAGTCAACAAATTAAAGTCCAGTGGCACAGTCTAAAGCTGACAATTAAAATTTCTTTCCAGCTAAGTCTATAAAATAGTAAGTTCATTTCTTATAAAATGATGACATTGATCCCAATGGAATGGAAGGCCTCGAAGATGCCATGTCAGCCTTGAGACCACGGCCAGATGAATTAATCAGTGCAAAGTCCATACAAGTTGTTAACACAGATTTAAGGACTCTCTTTCAATGATGATGGAGCAGTGCATCAAGTCCAGAATGGCCCTAGCTCACCATTATTAATTGCAGTTTTATGAACTCAGAGTGAAGCAATCTGGAGAGCAGAAACTGGTTTGTCCTGTCTGAAAATGGAGAAGAAAACTGTAGAGAATGGGAAACTTCAAGAGACCTGCTCCTTTTAAGTGAGATTTTCCAGTGGATGAATTCATTTTCCTGTTTGTCGCAACAGCTGTTGATGTGATACCCTTAATCAACATTAGTGTAGTGAGAGAAAAAAGCCCCTTATGTTCTATGCCTCAGGAATAAGGACATTCCATTTCTTGTAAATTCTACAGAGATACTTTATTTTTATGTGATGATGGCCCATTTCTTTTAGCTTGGGAACAGCATTTAAAGGGAATATACTCTCTAATAAAATGCACCTACACTAGGTGTTCACCAGACCATTAGTTAAAAAGGGAAATGTGAATAGAGCAAGTGAAGACATCCCTCTGTGGGCATGAATCATTTGAGTCATTTCAACCGTTATTTAAGCCTGTCGAAAAGTAATGTGCGGCAAAGACAAAAAGCAAGGGCAAGGACAGTAGTTCTGCCCACGTACGACTTCAAGGAAAAATAGAGAGGACGCTTCACAGTGGTGGAGTATTAAACAAGACATCAGGAGATTCTTCTTGAGTTGAATTTTCTTGCCAACATAGATTTGAAAAGAAATAGCTACATTAAGAAGGTAAGAAAGATGCTTTGCAATGTCTAATCTCAAACAACAGACAGTAGGAGAGGAAAATCTGCATTTTCCCTCTTCTTCCACTTACAATTTTCTTTTCTGTTTTATATTTAGAATATTTAGCATTATAGATAGTAAATCATATTTCTACCAGTCACCAAAAGACATAAGTGAGTACCCCGAATGTAATTTTCATAACAATATAAAAAGTTTATATAAATATATTCTTCTGGAGAATTAAAAAGTACATTAAAAGCTATATTCAGACCGCAATTAATAAAAGAAAACATTCCACTCTATACATGTCTTAAAACTAATTTTTGGACTAACATATAAAAAAATTCAGATTGATATGGTAAACCATTCATAATATAGGACGCATTTGTTTTGCAAAATAATATAAAATCAAGTAAACCAAATCAGCAAACGTTTGGACTTCACAAGGCACAGACTTACACAGTGACACGCTGTGACTCCCATGCCCGAGGGATGTGTAATTAGTTGGGAAACAACAGCACAAATCCTGGTTGTCATACGAGGTAGAGGAGAGCAAGCTTTTCCTATGTTATATTTGAAACAGAGTAGACTGCACACAACCCATTTGGCTGGAATTGTTTTCAGTATAAATCTCACAACCAAACCATATGGGTACATCCAAGTCCTTAGATAGACACAGATTTCTGTTAAGATTAAAACAGAACTTGTTGGTTTGTTTTGTTTTTAATGAATTTGTTGTATTTGGGCTAAAACTATACTAAAGAGTCTCTTGAAAACAGTAGGATTCATTTAAAAATATTAACTTAGATTTCTGACATATCTTAAAAGAATTTTTTCTATAAATATTGTTTAAAATGAAAAAACAAACACACCTATACCATAAAAAGATAGACATTCTTAATAGATAGGAAGGGACTTCACTTTTCCAAGGGAAATTTTTAAGTAAATATTTTTTTTTTTTTAGTAAAGAGGGAAAATTGCACTAAAGACAAACAAAAAGTAATAATTCTTGGAGGCACAGTATGCTTATAGGACTGAATACTTTGGAGTGTTTAAATTCAGTAAAATGTTAACACTTTCAGATTTGTAGGACAATGCACATTAATTAAGGAGCCAGCCTCGGGACTCTGAACTCGAGGTGAAGTGATCAAGGCTAAGTTCTGTGACATGCGCTCTGATAAAAGCATGTACTCCACTTCAAGTTTATTCAAGGAAGTTAGTCTCATTTTGGTCCTTCCTGGATATAACAAGCAAAAATAACTTGTTTCCATCATTTTGGAGACCAAACTAATAATGTTAATTAGGAATCTATTTCAATTTTCAAAAACACTGAACAGAAAAAAGTCACATGGTTAAATATGTATATTTAAAACATACATATATTATACATGTAACTATGTTTCTGGAATAAAATATTTCATTCAATCCTTCCTTCTGGCCTTCCAACAACATAATACATTTATTACTTATCTCCTATTTGTAAGATAACATAGTTTCTACAAGATAATCACACATAACACAGTCAGTATATGTGTGATGTTGCAGGGTAAGATGGTAGTTATGGGAAGTTCACCATAATAAATTTAAAAAGGAGAAATGTGAAGTATTAGATTATTAATTGCTTAAGGACAAAGGTATATCTGGCTTGTTTACCTCCACATATTTGAGTAGCCAGATAGCCCTTGGAGAATAGCAGATGCTCAAAAATGATATAAATAAATGAATCAATACTGAAATAAATATTGAGGATAATATGAAATGCAGAGGTAAGAACACAGCTAGAATTCAGAAAATTTGAGAGTTTAGTTGGGCTATAAATCATAACTAGAATTTCAATAGGCAGTATCATTACAAACTGATGAAACTTGATGATCAAAAGTAAAGACAGAGAAGCCGGGGGTGTTCAGAACACAGCAGTTGTATTTGGCTGCAGAGTAAGAAATAAACCTTGCCTGTACTACAAATGGCTCTTAATACCAGGCCAAATGTCCTAGTACCAAGGGACACCATCACACACTTCCAGGGTTATGTGGGGAGATAGACAAGTCACCTCTGTGCTTCAGCAAACATTTGTGATTTGAGAATCTTTATGAAGACGAGTTGGGAGGGTAAAATAGAGATGACGGGGAGACAGAGTGTCTAATTAGAAGCTTTTGCATTCACAGATGAGAAATAATGATTCTGAACTGAGATCACGGTTGGCAGGGCAATGGAAACAAAGAGGCTGGCACCCAAGACAGTGTTGACCCGAGGCCTTGACCATTGGTTGGATATTAAGGGATAAGAGAGAGAAAGAGTTGCCAGGGATTAAAGAAAGCCTCTGGACTGAAGCAGACTGTGTGTGTGTGTGTGTGTGTGTATCCTAAGTAAGTAATCTGTTTACTTTAGAAAAATTTAAAAATGCAGATGGAAAACTTACTTCCAATTCTCACACTTGGAGATAGCCATTGTACATCTTTTCTTATCTGTTTCATACTTGTGTATCTTTTCTTATCTGTTTCATACTTGTGTATAAATATACATACACACACGAGTTACTAATTTTAGCAAAATCTGTTTATGCAATATATGTATTTAATAATGTGTTTCCCATACTCAAAATACCTTTCTGGTTAAGAAATATACATTTACAGCATTATTTCAATTATTATGTACATAGTATTCCACTATTAAAATAATAAAATATATGTAACCCATTTCCTATTTTTGGATATTCAAGTTGTTTCAAATATTTTGCTTTTAAATCTTAGAGAAATGAGATTGTAATTTCCTTATAAGCAGACTAACCAAAAGCACTGTGGTATCCTCAGACTTCATCCTGGGCTTCAGTTCCTTTTCATAAAAGTCATGTGCAGAAGCCTTAGCATGCTAGTTCTACAGATGCAGAGAAGTTGAAATAATTGGGTCCAAGTGAATGGGTAATAGACAACAGGGCTAGGTCTCCAGTCAGGTATTCTGTAAACTTCTCACTTCACTGAGACCTCCAGGCTCACTGCAGTCTGTAGCAATTATCCCGCAGCATATTTAAGTAAACAGCCTCTTTGGATCCAAAATCCAGTGCATTTTTTTCAGAGACTCTACTTTGAAATATACTTGAAGGCAGATAACCAATAACCCCTAATGTGCACTCATTTTGGCAATTATAATTAAAGGAGACTGGCAGAGTTTTGGGAAGTCATGCAGATGATGCCTCTTTAAACCTGTTATTCACTTAGCTGGATTCTCTAAACAGTGTCTTCAGCTTAGTCATGGGAAGTTGAATAGGAAAGAGGACAGAGTTATGACATCAGAGACTCAAAAGCCAATTTATCTACAGATTGTAGTGATCAAAAAGTTCTGAATGAATTACAACTTTGTAATATTACTACATTCATATTCAAGAGATAAAAGTTATAGTTCAGCTCCCATGATATCCAGTCATTTAAGACACAGTGAGTTATAAGAATTAATCATTTTAAATATCTTCCCATTGAAGTTAGCTAACTACACAAAAAAAACAAGGCAGATGGAGGGGGCAGTGGAAATATTATTTTGTTTGCTGATCTTTGTGAAATAAGCCCTTGAAAATAAAACATACCATATCAAAGTGTGGGTGTGGGGATAATTCCAGTGGCAGAGTGAGCTATGATCAGATTAAGAAATAGCAATATATTTTTGCATGGCTAATAAACAGATCAAAAACCTGCAAACCTAAGGATATTTGGATGCAAACTCTAAGTTTAATTTTCCCATATCCCTATCTGGTCATACCATCTCCCCAGCAAGAAAATTACATTATACACAGCCTTTTTTTCTAGTGTTCAGCAAGTAGCACCCACTGTCAACCTCAGATGTGACCTTGATTATCATTGTTATATTTAGAATTTTAAGAATGTGTCCCCTTCAATCTTTAAATAGTAGGATGTAGCAAGGAATAGGACACTCAGTAAATGCTTTTCTAAAAGCCAGAAACAACATCTTTCAGAGAGCCACTCTGTTGATATTGCATCCACTGAATTTTTCAAACATGAATGCAATTCAATTATCCTTTGGATCAGAAGACTGTAAGTTTATAATAATACTAGGAGCTCAGAGGGGTTCCTCAGCCCGGCCTGCACCCATCCAACCTGCGGCCTGCCACCTGCCCATCACGCCCCGCCCATCACCTGTAATGCCCCTGCTCACCCTGATGCCTGCACTGCATCCGCATCCAGGGCTGCTGGCCTCCATCTTGGCTGAGTTAATTTGCACGCAGCCACTCTGATTGGCTGGTGGGCATGGCTTAGGTGTCCCATAGGAATGGTCAATTTCAATATTATGCTTTTATTAGAGTAGATTTTTAATTCATATTATAAAGTTATATTTAGGTAATCAAATTATGTTTTACAAATTATCTGATTTCTTAGCATGTACCTCTTAAAAGGAAAATAATAAAAATGCTTAAGGAAGGAGTTTAAGAAGCTAAGTTAAATATTTTCCACTCTCCAAGAAGAAATTCAGTGTAATTCAAAAATGTCTGATTATACAAATACTAGAGACCTGGTGCACAAAAATTTGTGCACTTGGGGGGAGTCCCTTATCCCAGCCTGTGCCCTCTCACAGTCTAGGAACCTTTGGGGATGTCCACCTGCTGGCTTAGGCCCACTCCTTGGGGGATTGGGCCTAAGCTAAGAGTCAGACATCCCTCTGGCAGCCCAGGAGCCCTTGGGGGATGTCTACTTGCCAGCGGGGAGCAGGCCTAAGCTGCAGTCGGACATCCTTAGCTCTGCTGAGAAGGCAGGAGAGGCTCCCACCACCGCTGTACTGGCAGCCATCAGCCTGGCTTGTGGCTGAGCAGAGTTCCCTCTGTGGGAGTGCACTGACCAGCAGGGGCAGCTCCTGCATTGAGCATCTGCCCCTGGTGGTCAGTGTGTGTCATAGTGACCAGTCATTCCCAGTTGTTCTGCTGTTAGGGTCAATTTGCATATTACCCTTTTATTATATAGGAGGATAGAGGCTTGGTACATGGGTGGGGGCTGGCTGGTTTGCCCTGAAGGGTGTCCCGGATCAGGGTGGGGGTCTCGCTGAGTACCTGGCCAGCCTGGATGAAGGGCTGAGGGACATTTTCAGGCTGGCCACACACCCTTCAGGGAGAGGGTGCCTGGCCAGCTTGAGTGAGGGGCTGATGACTATTTGCAGGCTGGCCACAGTCCCTTCAGGGTGGCGGTTCCTGCTGGGGTGCCTGGCCAGCCTGGGTGAGGGGCTGATGGCTATCTGCAGGCTGGCCACAGCCTCCAGCACCCAAGCTCCCAGCGAGGCTGGCTGGAAGCAAGTATCTGGGTTTTATTTATCTTCTATAATTGTAACTTTGTTGCCTTGAGTGGAGGCCACAGGCTGCCTAGGCAGGCAGCTTCCTCCGTTGCTGAGGCAACGAAGCCTCCTGTTTGCTCTGGCTCTGTGGCTGCCGGTCACCATCTTGGTTGGGTTAATTTGCATATAGTTGCTCTGATTGGCTGGTGGGCGTGGCTGGGGATGTAGAGAGTGACACAATTAGCATATTGCTCTTTTATTAGATTAGATACCATATACCATATAAGGCATACAGACCTGTGGAATAATAAGCATTTGTATTTCTCTCTAACCAACTGAAACTATAGAGATTATATGAATTTGGCATTAGTAATAAGGGAGAATAAATAGATAACTTTGGAGTTAAACAGATATATAGTTTAATTACAGCTTTCTAGTGGTTCAAATATCAAATATGGAAACTGTTCATTTTCACTGAGACCTCCAGGCTCTCTGTGGTCTGTAGCAATTATCCCACAGCCTCCACTCCAGCTTTCCCCAACATAGTTAAGTAAACAGGCTCTTTGGTTCTTTTGCATTGTTTTTGTAAGTATTCATTTTATAATAACTAAATAGAGGCCGGATGCACGAAATTCATACAAGCGTAGTCCTTTGCATCCCCAATCACTTTCTTAGCCCTGGCTGCCTCAGCCACCCTTGCAGCCCCAGCTTTGTTCGATGGTTGTCTGAATGGCTGTTCTGTTGTTCAGCTCTTTGGTCAATTTGCATATTACACTTTTATTATCATAGACTAGGGGCCTGGTGTACAAAATTTGTGTACTTGGGGGGCTTCCTCAGCCCAGTATGTCCCCTCTCACATATTGAGAGCCCTCAGGGGGTGTCCTACTGATGGTTTACAACCGATCCCTGCTCCCCTTGGGGAGTGGGCCTAAGCCACAGTCTGGTCTCCCTTTATGGGAGGTGACCAGGCAAATCATGGGAAGTCACCAGCCCCATTGCCCCACTGCTGCAGCCACTGCCAGTCACCACAGCCACCAAGGTGTTTTCATCAACACGAACTCCAGTCCCTTCACCATGAAAAAAACGACAACTTTCTTTAGGCATTTTCAAGATATGTCTTTCATAGGATATGACATTTCTTTCTTTCTTTCTTTTTTTCCTCACCTGGGGATATGTTTCCATTGATTTTTAGAGAATGTGGAAGAGAAGGGAAAAACAGAGAGAACTATCAAAATGAGAGGAGCACTTTGATTGGTTGCCTCCTGCATGAGCCCTGACCTGGGCCCTGGCCAGGGAGGAGCCTGCAACCTAGGTCAGAATTGAACCCAGACCCTGCAGTCAGCAGGCTGAGGCATTATGCACAGAGCCAAACCGGCTAGGGTATGATACGACATTTCTTAGCCCTCTAGCAATGGACCTTCATTTTTTTTCTCCAGGAGTGTGCTGGAAAATCCCTAGATGGATTCTTATTACCCAAGTTACTAAGAATATTACCAGTGGCATACAGGGAGCTTAGCCAATGAGCAGTAAGAAAAAAGTGTTTCCTCTGTATTCACTCAGATCACCGGCTCCACCCCTGCCCCTCCAATCCAAGCTCCACTCCTGTCTAGGCCTATAACCTCTGGCTGAGGATGCAGGCCTGGGCAGGGGACCCCCAGACCCTTGCAATCACTGGCTCTGCAGCTGCCCAAACCTGCAGTCTCTGCCTGAGGCTGCAGGCCTGGGCAGAAGACCCACAAGCCCCTCCAATCACCAGCTTCACAAAGCCCAGGCCTCTGCAATCATCAGCTCTGATCCTGCCCCCTCCATTGCTAGCTTTGCCCTTGCCCCACTGGCAGCCTCTGGCCAAGGCTACAGGCTTGGACAGAAGACCCCTAGATCCCTGCATTGCCGGATCCACCTGTGCCCAAACCCCTGTGATTGCAGGCTCAACCCCTGCCCTGCCAATCACCAGCTCTGCCCCTGCCCAGGACCTGAGATCATGGGTTCTGCCCCTGCCCCATTGCAGCCTCTGGCCAAGGCTGCAGGCCTAGGCAGGGAACCCTTAGATCCCTGCTTTGCCAGGTCCACCAGTGCCCAGACCCCTGTGATCTTCGGCCTTGCCCCTGCCCAGGCCTGAGACCTTTGGCCCAGGCCTTATGCCTAGGCAGGGCACCCTCATACTCCTCTAATCACCAGATCTGCCCTTGCCCATGCCTGAGGCCTCGGCAAAGGCTTCAGGCCTGGGCAGGAAATCCCTAGACCCCTCTGATCATCTGTTCCACCCTTTGGGCCCCCCACCTCACCCCCACCTGCCTGGCTAACAGGCCTGACCACTTCAGTGGCGGGGCTGAGCCGGACTGGGCACCGCCATCTTGTGGCTATGGGCACTGCCATCTTGTGGCTATCAGGGCTGCCATCTTTTGTGATGGAGTGATGCCTAATTTGCATATTACTCTCTTATTAGATAGGATTACCCAGAGTCAGGCAAAATAATTTATATAATTATTAAAATTGTCTAATATGAATTTCAACAAGCAGATAATTATACTTACGTATATATTTAATTTGTTCTCTTTTTTAAAGTAAACAAGGTTTCTATCTTTTCAGAAAAACCTTTTGATAAGAAATAATATATACCCTGTTAGTCAATCAACCAACACTAGCAAAGCCATAATACATGTCTCGAGAGATAGGGGATATTGGATCAGATCATGGTATTAGACTAGACCAGATCACACAGTACTGATTAGCTTGTGAACAAAATTACCCTAAGGACAATGGGGAAATATTAAATGATATTAAGCCCAGAAAGGCTGTTGTTAGGACCTGCCCTTTATAAAAGAACACTCTAATGGTAGTGAAAGGGAGAGGAGAAAAAGTGGTGGAAAGCAGGCAGGAGGGCTTGCGGGGTATGGAGGGAGGTGTAAAGGGGTGGCAATGTGAATGAGAAGTGATCTTGAGTGTTCATTGAACATTGGAATGGTCGGGACTTCCTGGCACATTGGTTAAGGGATGCAAGAGACAGAGACTTCAAACACAGCACCCAGCCTGCTGGAAAATGATTAAGCTCTTTGCTCAGTTGAAAACACAGCTATTAAACAGTGTGCTCCACCTGGTATGAGTTAAATAACTAAGTAATCTTTAAAACTAACTTATTTGGAAAAGCATGTTAACTGATGTCAAGGTGTTAGAAGTGATAGGTTCTAGACACTGGAACTGAGGACTTCGGCTGACTAACGTGAGGTCCATATTTCCAGGTGGGCTCTGAAGCAGTAGTCAGTCGGGAGAAAGTATCATGTTTTGAGTTTGTTTCAGTATAGGGAGAAAGTAAGCTGAAGATTGGGGTAGAAAAATGAAGCATAGCATTTAAACTAAGTTTCACAGCATCTCATGTTTTAGACTGTAATCTATTTGGGGGCTTATGGAATAAGGAAATCTAAGCTTAGTAGTAGGTGTAAACAACTCATTCATTTTATCTTCCCCTTCTGTAAACTGAAGGAAAGCTTTCACCCTTTCTCCATCAGTAGAAATGCTGCTGCTCTGAACGGCTTATAAGATGTAAAACACATTTAGAATTCTGTTGATGTCTTCAACAGGTTGATCTGAACATTGGACACAATCTGAAGTGGTGTCCAAAGAGACTGTGAGGTTTTCAAGTCAGTGTGGTTTCCGCTTTTACACATAGTTTTGCTTTCTCATTTCCATGAAGATGAAGGAAAATAATGAGCAAGTGTAGGAACAAGAAGAAAATAAAGTAGGGGGGCATGGATTTTTATTAAATTCTATTCAGTTTTATAAAATAAGGCCTTGTATTGACAACAAATGAAACAATTTTTGTATTTGCTTCTTTTTAAATTTTTCATTTATTTTTCAGTCACAGTTGACATGCAATGCTATGCGAGTTTCAGTTTTATAAGATAGAGATTAGACATTCATATACCTTACAAAGTGAAGTGATCAACCTGACGCCACACACAGTCTTTACAATAATACTTACTATATGCCCTTTGCTGTCCTTTACATCCCCCTGACTATGTTATAACCAGCAATTTGTACTTCTCAATCCCTTCACCTTTCTCACCCATCCTCCCATCTTCCCTTCTATATGGCAACTACAAATTT
>PVJC01006092.1:0-56318 GCA_004026665.1 Murina feae | reverse complement strand
AGCCTCAGATGCGGCTGGGGGCAGGTCCCCAGTGGCGACACACACACACACACACACACACACACACAGAAGGCGCCTGGCAGACTGGGGCCATCATAGGACATCCACTGAGGGGTCCCAGACTGTGAGAGGGCACAGGCCGGGCTGAGGGACTCCCTCCACCCCGAGTGCACAAATTTTTGTGCACCGGGCCCCTAGTCTATCATAATAGAAGGTCAACAAAGGAAGTCAAATATTGACCTATTAATGAGTGACAGAAGACATTTATTTAGAGATATGGATGTAACTATGAGACAAAACATGTCAAAGAGTTAAAATAATTTCCCCAAACAGTGAGTCTGGATGAAGAAAGTTGGAATCTAGAGATTCTTACTTTACAATTAAGCAGATAGAACTTGGAGAGCATATATTTCCAAACAAAGATGTGCTGCTATTCACCAAATATCACACATTCCTGTCTTTTCTTTTTTAATCATTATAACACTACTAGAGGCCAGTGCACAAAATTTGTGTACAGGTAGGGTACCTAAGTGGCTGCCAGCCAGGGGCGCTTCCCTTGCCCCGAGCTGCCACTGGCCCTGCCCCCTAGTCAAACTCCTGGCCGAGGGGACAACTTGCATACTAGGCTTTTATTATATAGGATAGCCATAGAAAAATTGAAACTCCCATTTCCAGAGTCCCCACATTTCCAGAGGAGGCAGCATGGAGTGTGGGTGGGACCTCAGATCTGGGCAGCTGTCCCAGCTTGCCACTTACCAGTCGTGCGACACTGGGAAAGGTATTAACCTCACAGAACCTCAGTTAACACATCTATGCAGTGAGGATAACAATGTCTACTCACTGGGATTTTCGTGAGAATTAAATGAGGTGATATATTCAGAATACTAAGCACAAAGAAGCAACGTTACTGAATGCTCTCCTTACTTCCCACTCCTAAGTACCAGCCCCAGAGATATTTCTGCAGCACCCATAGGTCACCTGGGCAAGGCGTTTGAGTCGTTACATGCATTGTGTATGTCTGAATTTTTCAAATGTCCCTGTGGCCCTTTATCAAAGTCTTTAAAGCTGGTCTTTATATATCTTTACCTTTGTCTCATGTGTGTTGTCTCAACTTCCCTAATAACAATTTTTGTTTTGGGGGCTAAACCCACTATTTCTGCTTTCTCTTTGTCTTCTACACATCAGGGTCTTGTCACTCAGGGCCCAGTTTTCTCTGTGCTTGCATCTAAGGCAGGGTTTTTCAACCTCGACACTACTGACATCTTGGGCTGAATAATTCTTTGTTGCAGGAACGGCTCTGTGCATTGTAGGATGTTTAGCAGAATTCCTGGCCTCCATCCAACACATGCTAGCAGTTCCCCACAGCTTGTGACAATGAAAAATGTTTGTAGACATTGCCAAATGTCCCTTGAAGGGCAAAATTGCTTTCAGTTGAAAACCACTGTTCTAAGCTGGGCTTTGTCCCCACAGACCTGTCTTCTCCTCAGCCCTTTGCCTTCTCCTCATCTGGGTTTCCCAAACTCTCAGGGAACACCCTAAAAATGCCTAACCAGAATCTTCCGCCTCACCAGGAGCACTAAGGAGCCCTGCCACCTGCTCAACCCCCTGGTGGCACTGGTTAGGGATGACACTACCAGTCTGGTGTGATGGCCAGGTGTGCTTCCAGGCACTGCATTCTAGATGCTGTCCACTCTCTTGGTCCTAGGGCAGTGGTTCTCAACCTTCCTAATGCTGCGACCCTTTAAGTTCCTCATGTTATGGTGATCCCCAACCATAAAATTATTTTTGTTGCTACTTCATAACTGTAA
The DNA here is from genome assembly GCA_004026665.1 of Murina feae. Lineage (NCBI taxonomy): Eukaryota > Metazoa > Chordata > Mammalia > Chiroptera > Vespertilionidae > Murina > Murina feae. Next base: position 54,510 of record PVJC01006092.1, on the reverse strand, counting down.
TTTTGCTACTTTTATGAATTGTAATGTAAATATCTGATATGCAGGATGTATTTAGGCGACCCCTGTGAAAGGGTCGTTCGACCCCCAAAGGGGTCGTGACCCACAGGTTGAGAACCGCTGTAGGGGAAGCTTTTATTTTGGACTTGTGTAAAAGGAAAGTGTTTCCCAGCAAATTCCCATGGGAATAGTGTCATGGACATAAAGCAGTCTACCCTCTCTGTTCTTTCCTTCTCCCTTTGGAATGACCTCACAACCTTTGACCCGTGGACCATGGAGCACATATCAGACCTGCAAGCATGTGATTGAGAATTTCATTCATCACTTTATAGAAAGGCTTCCTCATGAAGACTTCAGGGAGAAATAGCTCTTCCCTTCGTGTCAGGAGGAGCAGCTACTTTCTTGACCAGTGCAAGCCTTCTTGATTTCCAACTCTGCCTACTTTTATTTGTACCTTCCCATTGGCCACACTGGGTGCAGAACCAAGTTATGGTCCACCTCCTTCCACATGCAAGACTGTCCTCTCAGACAGCCCTCCCTCTGGCTCTACTTTAATTCCAGACTCTGTTCTTTAGTTGGCTTCCCAAAAATGCTTCTCTTATATATTGCTAAATTTTTAATTATATTGAAATAGTGTATCCTCTTAAGCCATTTGCATCATCCTCCACAAAGAGATAGAACTTAAATAAATTATTCAATCTGCAAAAAGAAAAATTTCAGCCAACTGTTTTTTTCCAAAGGAAAAAAAATCTACATTAAATTCTGATCCTCCATGTATAGATTACAATGTAGTCTTTATGTTGCTCCTAAACAAATCTATCAATAAATACAGCATTTTCTAGTGAGCCTTTGAGGCAAGTTATATGCTTGTGCATAAAATAGGGAATACCTGATAAGTCCCTGGTATAGAATCAGGCTGAGTACAAGAATGACCTTATTTCTTCAGCAAACATGACTTCTTCTTGCCAAACTTTTATAAACAGGTATTCTCTGTTGATATGGCTTCAGGGCCAAATCCTAAGTGCAAACCACGTACAGCCACCTGGCTAAATGCTGGGTGAAGAGTTAGAAAATTGTTATGGACAAACCTCTCTTAAAGGACTTTAAAATTTAGGGAAAAATCCTGATTGCAATGTAATTCTTCTCGAGTAGTTATAAAACCAGTGAGTTCAGAATTATGAACTCTGTGAAGGTAGACACCAAGCCCAGGGTTTTGAACATGGTATTGTTCTTCTGTGGGTAGCAGGCAACCATGTAGGACACTGGGTCACTGAGCTGCCTAAATATGTGATGTACATGGTGATAGAGGAGGGATTCCTGAGAGAATGGGGTAAACTAGATAATGGAATCCTAGAACCTGTGGGGTGTGATCACTCTTAGATGCTCCAAATTAAAATCTGAACTTCTAAACAGAGAAGGTAAATGAGTAAGGCTTCAGTGCCCAGACGGTGTGGCTCAATGGTTGAGTGTCAATCTATGAACCAGGAAGTCACAGTTTGATTCCTGATCAAGGTACATGCTGGGGTTGCAGGACTGATTCCCGATGTGGGGCATGTAAGAGGCAGCTGATCAATGATTCTCTCTCATCACTGATGTTTCTCTCTCTCTCCTCTCTCCTCTCTCCTCTCTCCTCTCTCCTCTCTCCTCTCTCTCTCCCCCCCACCCCTCTGAAATAAATTAAAATAAAAAAATTAAAAAAAAAACAGTAAGGCTTCATCAAGCAAGTGTTCTTCAGATAAGCAAATGTAAATAAGCAAATGCATTCAAGACCTGTTTTCACGCTGGTGCACCTACAGATGAAGTTTTTCATGTAATCTGTGAGCAACTGCAGGACACCTTTTCAATGTTTAAAACGGGATCTGCAAATTGCATTGCTCCATTGCTTCAGAGAGTATGACCCAATTGCTTCACATCAGTGGTAAAAGCAGTAATTTCAAATTCAGGACACAGTGATTCCTGAGCACCAAACTGACACCCAAGAAACAACGCAGACACTCAGGTGGCACCCAGATGACCCCACCTGCACCACCAGAATTGCTTTGTTCACACCCTGTTATCAAGCTTTTCACACTAAGTCAGCTAATTTTTTTCATCCCATTCCTAAATTGAGAGGAGGTATTGTTTTACATTCAGCTTTGCTTCTTAGGACCCTCATTCATTTCCACCAGAAAGTGGAGATTCCCAATAAATGGTCATTTAATACATAGAGCTGATGAAAAAGAAGCACTGTTTGTCTCAGACAATGCTTCTCAGTTTTAACTGGCAATGTCCCTCCATATGGCTTGGAGTTTTTATCCCTCTGCTCCATTTGGGGAACCTGAAAGAATTCAGGAGTGCAGATAAGTATGTGAGCACAAAGCAGTGAAAATGTTGTGGAATTTTACAAGTCCAGGATGCAGGTAAGAAGCCTGTCTACCCTTGATCCCTGGAGTGATAAGGATGCCCAGGTTTCAGGGAGGACAATCAGAGTGAACGCATGGGGGCTAAGATGCTGGGAGGACCCTAAGCAGAGGGTGGCACTGGGCTTTCTGCAGAATGAACATCAGGGTGCTAACAAGGATTTCAGCATGGCTGGGGGTTTGAGTCTGGTCCCAGGTAGAGCCAAAGGAAGCAGCAAGACCTAGAGTAGAAATGCTTGTGTGAGTGTCTTGCTGAAGGACCTGAGGCAGTCTTGCAAAGTCACCAGGGTCCCAGTGAGGTGTGGAAACAGCCTAATACTCAGGGCACCCAGCATGGCATGGAAGCCACCACACTTAGCCTCTTGAGGCTGCAATGGCTGTGTGTGTGTGTGTGTGTGTGTGTGTGTGTGTAGGAAGAGGCAGAACAGATGCAAGGCTGTCACCAGATCTACAGATGAGTCATGAAGAAATGGGGGGTGATGCAGAGACATGGGGAGGCCTGGAAAGCAAAGATCAAAGATACAACAGGAGATACTGAGAGTTCTGGACAAATAAGTACCAGATAAGTCCTCCTCATTATCTCTCACAACCCCTCTAGAGCTTAAATACAATACCAGAAATACTGAGATCACCCCAAGTAGGTAAGCATGTTTACCACCCCACGGAATGGAGTCACAAGTTAAATTATGGGGGGAAAATTGTTTCTTGCACCAAAACAGTGCAGATTGAAATCTACCCAGATACTGGTTAACACCTGTGTAGCCTGAAATATGCAAATTAAGGTGCATTGAATTGGATTTTAACAGTGTTTGATGGTATCATGAATGAAAGGGAAAAAACAAAGAAAGTTCAAATATAACACTGTTTACACAGTATTTGCATTACCTGAAATCCACATGCTTATAGACAAAATAGTCTAACCTTCCCTACACTGTCACTGTCAAAGAATGCCATTGTGTGTCTTCTGTTTTCAAATACTCAAGAGGGAAAAAAAGGTCAGGACTCTTTAAGAAGTGTGGTAGAAGTCAAGTGTGCAAAAAACTAATTTATTCAGATTTATGGAAGCTTGCCCCTCCCAGTGAGGACCAATCTGTGTGGGTGTAAAGAGTGAATTTGTAATGGGAGATGCTGGGATGCAGGGGTAAGGAACAAAGAAGACCATTCCCAGGTAAGCCCTGGCCAAGAAGAGTGAAATCAGAGGAGTGTTCATGTCTTCTGCTTATCCTCTTCCAAGCCCAGATGCCAAGATCTGGGAGCCTGGAATTTGAAAGACTCAACACACTCACTTTTTGTAGAAAACCAGGGGCTTCATGGATTCCAGATACGGAAGATTCAGATGCTAACCCAGCCGGGAAACTGAGGCCCAGAGGGGAGTGTAACCTGCTCTCTCATTTAGTACTGAGGAGAGACGCCTTAACACAAATAGGAGGCAGGTGTCAGCCCAGGAGACCAGGCCATGACTCTTTCCAGGCTCAGAAAGTAATAAGCCTGAACATCCATCTGAGCCATACAGGCCCTTCCATCTGGTCCTTGCCTTTCAGCCTATCTTGTGAATATTCACGCCATGAGGTAAAGCCAGGGTGGACCCAGGTATGAATGACCCACAGATTAGGCTCACCATGGACGTGTGCATGTAGTTGGCAGGGCATGGCTGTCCAAGACCACAGAAATGAAGGTCTAATAAAGAAGGAACGCATCCCCTGCCTGAGGGGCAGCCTCTCTCAGGAAGAAGACCTCAGTCTCTGAGAACATCGGGCAGCCCTGGCGAGTGAGGGTCAGTCACGTAGAGCCTCCTGACTTCTGCCTCCAGACCATGCACCTGCACAGTGAGTCATGCTCATGGCCAGTTTCAATTCCTGCCTTACCGTCCACATGTGACACCACTTCTCCTAATTAGGTCCCCTGTTAATTCCTGGACACATCTCCTAGTGACATACTTCCTCTACCCTGCCAGCCAAGAATGCCTGAGAAATTGTGAAGAAGCTTCTAGAAACCAAAACTGGCACAGGCCCTTCCTTACCTGGAATGGAGAAACCAGGTTAGACGAGCCTTAAGTAAAACCAGAGGCAGTGTAGCAATACAGCACATACATTTCTCCAAGTGCTTTAAAGTCTACCTTAGCCTAGCAATCCTTTATAAGGTTAATGATTAATGACGAGTGCCTGTTATTTAGAGTAACACTGACACCTTCATCCTCAAACACTCACTAGACAGAAAGAACAAGATGCTCTGCCAATATGTGGGCTGACTCGGTGCCCTCTGCGGAAAGGTGGGAAGTGTGTCATGTTTTGAATTAGTGTACTGAGCAGTATTTCTTTTTCCTCTGACTTTGTTCACTCTTCATGGTGATCCCCATAGACACCTCCTATAATTCTGTGTAATGAAACTGTGCAAATGGTACAATGGCAGACAGATAGATAAAGGAGGCAGAAATTCAGAAGAGGAATGGTGGGAGAGGAAATAGTTTATAAAAAATATTAAGTAGGAACTCCTTATTTTTTTTAAAGCCATACTGCTTAGTATCAATTTATATAAAAGGCTAAGTGACCATCCGACCAGCAACTGGCTGGTACATGACACACACTGACTACCAGGGGGTAGATGCTCAATGCAGGAGCTGCTGAGCTGTGGTGACTTGGCAGCAGTGGATTTCAGGGACAAGCCCTGGAAACAGAGAGGAGGGAGCCCGATTCCTTGCAGGGCTGCACCATTCCACCTTCAGCCATGGGCTACATTGTTGCTGGGGCACTTTCGGCCCCAAATCTGGTTTACTGCTGAGCTGTGGCAGTGGCAGTTCTCAGTTGATTCACCCTGGAACCACAGAGGAGGGAGCCCAATTTAATTTCCTTTCAATGTGCACAAATCCAATGTCCATAGGCCACTAGTATCAATATAAAATCATAGAAAAAAATGGCAATGCTTGTTATTGTTCTATGTATATCTCCAGATTTCAATTTTACAAAAGATGCAAAGATGGTTTTGATGCAGATGGGTTCCAGATATTGCTGTGATATAAAGACGAGGCTCCAGCAAAACCAAGGTTTTTCTTCCAAAGTTTGGTTTCTCTATCACAGCCGTCTCTTGAAACCTCACAGAGAGGTTGGCAATTAGGCATGGGCAGATAAAAACAGCTTGGCTTTGAATAAAGGGAAATTGTTACAAAATCTTCATCTTCACAAAATGACTTTGGGAAATAAAATACAAGGCTTGGTATCAAATGTGTTTTACATATAATTAAAGCAGCAAAACCAGGCAGGTAAACTATACCTGTGCAGGTAAATCCAGGTAAAGACCATAAGGGTTCAGCATGTTCTTGCTGTTCATGAGCTGCTCACCAGCAGAACAAATGGCCTGCTAGGACTCAGACACCCAGGGCTGCATTGGCGTTGAGGAGAGCTTGGTAGCATCCCACCTCCCAAGGGAGGCACCATAGTATGATGGATGAACCTGTGCTCCCATACATGTCTGTCATAGTACCCTCCCCCAGCTGAGCACATCTGGAGCCCTCTCCTTCTTCTCCCTCACTCCTTGCTGCCAGTTCACTGCCACATCCTGTTGACATTCTGCTTCTCTATCTCTTGGCCTGATGACTCCTCTCTCTGCCCACCACCATCCATTCATGCTATGTTATCTCTGCTTGAATCTCCTCCCAGACCTCTCTGCCACCACTTCTCCTTCCCTCAGCCATGTCTGTCCCCCACACCGAAGCCAGACTCAACTTAAGGAAACACACATTTGAATATGGCATCTTCCTCATGGCTCCCTCTTCCTCACATCTTCTGCTGTTCTCATGGTGATGACTAACATCCCAAGTCTGCCCCACCACACTGTTTCAACACCCTGCTCTCTGTACTCTGCCATGATGGCCATCCCTCTGTGTCTTCTAGGAACCCTCTGCCACCAAGCATTTATACTCCTACAGTTTCTGGAATGTTCCTTCAACACTCTTTATTTAATAAACTAGGGGCCCGGTGCACAAAAATTTGTGCACTCGAGGGGGGGGATCCCTCAGCCCAGTTTGTGCCCTCTCACAGTCTGGGACCCCTCAGGGGATGTCTACCTACTGGCGTGCCTGGCCAGCCTGGGTGAGGGACTGAGGGCCGTTTTCAGGCTGGCACAGTCCCTTCAGGGTTCAGGTCCCTACTGAGGTGACTGGGCAGCCTGGGTGAGAGGCTGAGGGCCATTTTCAGGCTGCCCACAGCTCCCATTGACCCAACATCCCAGCAAGAGTGGCTGGAATCAGGTTTCTGGGGTTTATTTATCTTCTATAATTGAAACACTGCTGCCTTGAGCAGAGGCCTAGGCAGGCAACAAAGCCTCCTGTTTGCTTCAGCTCTGTGGCTTCTATAATTGAAACATTGTTACCTTGAGTGGAGGCCCAGCCGGCCTAGGCAGACAGTTGCAACGGAAGCCTCCTGCTTGCTCTAGCTCCATGGCTGCTGGCTTCCATCTTGCTGGGTTAATTTGCACACAGCCACTCTAATTGACTGGGGGCATGGCTTGACTGGTGGGCGTGGCTTAGGTGTCTCGGAGTGATGGTTAATTTGCATATTACTCTTTTATTAGAGTGGATTGCTACACAACTTTCATATCCAATTGTTAGAAATCTTCCAGAAAGTGTGGCTTGTCCCCAGAAAAGGTCATGGTTCCCATTATGCATTCATGTGGCACCATGCGTTTCTCTCTGTAGCACTTAAATGGTTTTTATTTTACCTTTGTGTCATTTTCCAGTAAGTGACTGTCTTCTCCACTAGACTAGAAGCTTCTGTCGGGCAGGAAGCTTCTGTTTTTTGCAAACCATGGTAACTCTGGTACTTCATCTGGTTTTTCATGTATTGTTGGCACTTTTTAAGAAAAATATCTATTTTTATTGATTTTAGAGAGGAAGGGAGAGAGAGAGAGAAGGAGGGAGGGGAAGAAGAAAAGGAAAGGGAGAGGGAGAGGGAAAGAGAGCAAGAGAGGGGAGAGAGAGAGAGAGAGAGAGAGAGAGAGAGAGAGAGAGAGAATGAGAAAGAATCATTGATTGGCTGCCTCCTGCATGCCCATACTGGGAATTGAACCCACAATCTAGGCATGTGCCCTGACTGTGAATCCAACCATGACCTCCTGGTTCATAGGTCACTGAGCCACACCGGCTGGACTCATTGGCACTTTTTTATTCATTCAACAAGTTAACACTGCATTAAGCTTTGGAGTTTAAACACTGAACTAGACATGCTAGGCCCTTACCACATGGAGTTTACCTTTTAGTGCAAAAGACACTGTAAACAAACACAATAATTAGAAATTGGAATGTTTAAAAATGTGGAATGCTATGAGTAATGGAAGGGTATATCGAGTAGTTGGCAAAGACCTCTTAAAGCAAGTGATATGAAAATTGAGGTCTGATGAGAAAGGGCTGAATGTGCACAAACCAGAAGATTATTTCAGATTTGGGGAGCATAAAGAGCCAAGACCCCAAGGCAAGGACAAGATTGGCCTTGAGAGATGTGTCTGGAAGGCCCGTGTTTTTGGAGCAGTGAAGTTGGAAAGACCAGCAGAAACCAGCTTAGGAATAAAGCATGGATTGAGTGACATGGAAAATCATTTAGGGAAATTTATATGTAAAGACAATAAGAGAGGATAAGTCTTCAGGGTAAGAAGTAATTAATCAAGCATTATTTCTCCAATATGAGTCAGGTTATCCAGAAAAACAGCCTATAGGATATACTAGTAGATATCAAAATTAGCACAATTGGAGAGGCTGATGAATTTGACAGACCAGGAGGCTAGAAACCCAGACAGAAGGTGATACTAGAGTCTTGAGTCAAAATTTCTTCTTCCTAGGGAAATCTTAGGTTGTTTTCTCCCCTCTCCCTCCCTCCCTCCCTCTCTCTCTCTCTCTCTCTCTCTCTCTCTCTCTCTCTCTCTCTCCCTCTCTCCTTCTCTCCAACTGATTTGATGAGGCTCACCCACATGATCAAGGGTGATCTCCTTTACTTATAGGCAACAGATTGTAGACGTTAACCACTTCAAACATACAAAATGTTTTTCTCGGCATCACCTAGATTAGTGTCTGATTAAATAACTGGATACTATAACCTAGCCAACTTTACCTATAAAAATAACCATTGCAACTCCAAACAATTGTCCAACAGAAACCATTAGACTTTACTAATGGTATGATTCAGGGGTGGCACACTTGAGTCCACGGCCAAGTCAGGTTTTGTGGAACAAAAACCATGTTATTCATTTGGACATCGTCTATGGTTGCTTTTTTGTGTAACAACTACAGAGTTGAGTAGTTGTGACAGAGACCAAATAACCTGAAAGCACAACGTTTTTACCATTAGGACCTTCATAGGAAACGTTTGTGGAGTTACTCAAGCAAGGCAACTGCTGATGCTCAATGGAAAAGATTCAGGATTCAAAACAGTTAACAGGTCTGAACCCAGCGAGGATCTAGGAAAATTTTTTAAAAATAGTCAAATATGACATTGGGGAGAAGAAACCAAAAACATTTGCATTTGGCTTCAAAGCAGCATACACTCTGGTTGGGCAGCTATTACCTCACTGCTCAAAAATGGAAGTTTGGGGCCTCTGGGCGTTAAACTGACCCTTAATAAATCCCACACACACACAGGATGCAGTAATTTGTACATGCAAGGAAATCGTGCCTGGAAGGCAAAACACAACCAACTTGCTCAGTTTTGCAAGTAGCAATCAGGCTGAGGTTTTCACATCTAATTTTTAAGCCTCTTATCATCACCTCCAAAAAGAGGAAAAACTAACCTTTGAAAAATTGCACTGCTTGTTTTCATCATCTGAGCTGATTACAAAGTTTTAAACTTTAATGAAGTAGTTTTCTTTCCCACATCATCATTCTTAAATTTTACCTACCACTTCATATCTCAAAGCATTTTGTCTTATTGATGGGAACCTAGCCTCCACCGCCCCCAATTTCCTTTTATTGGAATCAACTTTGCTGAAACCAACTCTAGCATCTCCATTCATGACCCTGTACCTGAGTCAAAATAATGTTTGAAAGTATCCTTTAAGAACTGACTGAAAGGAGATTTTTATAAGATATTTTTAATTGGTAAAGTGTGAGAAAACACATAATAATGGACACCTGATAAAATAATTTTTACAAAAGACAAAAAAAAAAAAAAAACTCTTACAATGTTTGGTTAAATTACAAAAACTCTGACAAATTACCCACCTGGAGTGTACCCTCACTGTTTACCAAACGCTACGCAGTGTTCTCATCTTGCAAAAGCCCTGTAACCCACACAGTCATTCTTCCAGGGGCATACATTTTTATCTCAGGTTTACAGTCCAAGGCAACCCGGACTAAAAGCCAGGTCCAACTACTCCATAGCCCACACCCAACCCTGGCACAAAGCCCCAACCCTAATTTAAGATAGAAATTGCTACTCCAAAATAATCTAATCTAATAAAAGAATAATATTGAAATTGACCATTTCTCCAGGATGTCTAAGCCATGCCCACCAGCCAATTAGAGCGGCTGTATGCAAATTAACCCAGCCAAGATGGAGGCCAACCACCACAGAACTAGATCAAACAGGAGGCTTCTGTTGCACCAGGAGTAAATTGCCTGCCTAGGCCGGTTGGGCCTCTCTCTGCTCACAGCAACATTCTTTTAATTATAGAAGCCATGGAGCTGAAGCCAACAGGAGGTTTTGTTACCTGCCTAGGCCTCGGCTTAAAGCAACAGTGTATCAATTATAGAAGATAAATAAACCCCAGAAACCTGGTTCCAGCCAGCCTTGCTGAGACATTGGGTCAATGGGAGCTGTGGGCAGCCTGAAAGCCAGAAAATGGCCCTCAGCCCTGCACCCAGGCTGCCCAGGTACTCCAGTAGGGACTCAAAACCTGAAGGGACTGTGGGCAGCCTGAAAACAGCCCTCAACTCCTCACCCAGGCTGGCCACACCCCCAAGGGGTGAGGGTCCCCACTTGGGGGCTTGGCCAGCCTGCAAACAGCCATCCGTCCCTCACCCAGGCTAGCCAGGCATGCCAGTAGGTGGACATCCCCCGAGGGGTCCAGGCCGGGCTGAGGGACCTCCCAAGTGCACAAATTTTTGTGCACCAGGCCCCTAGTAAAGCATATAATTCTACTCCTCTTGACTGACCTGAATAGTGTTTGTTTTTACTGTGGTATTTTTGTGTGGTATTTATTTTTACTTTTAATAAAAGTTATAGGGGTGACATCGGTTAATAAGATTATATAGGTCAAACTACAGCAGGAAGGCTGGGGAGGGTTGGGGGAAAGGGTAAGAGATCAACCAAAGGACTTTTATGCATGCATAGAAACATAATCAATAAACACAAGACACTGGAGCGGGGGTAGAGGAGGCTGGGGGAAGGTCAAGGGGGGGGAAAGGGAGACATATGTACTACTCTTTGTAGTATTTTAAGCAACAGAACAAAATTTTAAAAAAAGATTATATAGGTTCCAAGTGTGCAATTCCATGATACATCACCTGCATATGCATTATGTACCCACAACCCAAAGTTAAATCTTCGATCACCATATATTTGACCCCTAAGGAATAGAACTTTTTAACAAATGTGTGATTTCACAGAAGAACCTGCAAAGTTATCCCACATAACTGCAATATCCTTTTGTTAACGCTCTGTGGAGAGCCCTGAAACCACTGTCTTTTCCTGTAGTATTTGTGCCACCATCTTCAATGGGTGACAGATAAGACACAGCATCTTAGTATATGAGAATCCACTTTTCTTTGTCACTATGGCCAAGGCCCCATTCATCCCAGTTTGCAGACTTAGTTTCCTTGTTTCTTATGCTGCAAATTCCTCATGAATCCTTTCGTGTTATTTGCTTTGTAACTAGTTTCACCTTATTCTAGGATTTAGCTCTCAAGTGCCTAGTTTTATATTAAAACATCATAATATTTCGTTGCTTCTCCCAAGGGTTTGTACAGGTACTACTGAACCTGAATTCCTGCCTACTGTCCCTCTTTTTCTACCTCACTTACCATGACAAAGTCAGATTTTGTTTTTGAGAGAACCCAACCTTCTTGAAAAAGCATGCCCTATAGCTCCCTGGCGGTGGAACCACAGAGAGACACAGATGCGCATGTGCCACCAAACCACTCACACGCCCTCGCACACTGGTCCAGGTCCAGCCACAAGCCCATCTGCGCTCTTGTGAAGCAGACCCGAAGTGTCCAGAGTTGAGAGTGGGTGGGTCAACACCCAGAAACCTCAGCACTCTTGTGGATAACTTTGAGGCAAATCTTGTACACTATCTCCCAGAATTTCCCAACGGGGTTGTGCTCCATTTGGCCACAGTGGGAACTTGCTTGGAGATGCAGCCTTCATCCCTTTTATTCCTAGCAAAACCCACTTCCTACCTGGTGTTTCTAGGGATGGCCAATAAAGTACTTGTGTTCAAACCCTGTCTCAGGACCTTCTGGGGAATCCAAACTAAGTCAGCATGATCCATAACAAACCCCAACTCCGTGCGCGTGTCTTTTCAACAGTCTCTTATTTCAGTCCTCAGTTCCTTCCTATGAAGTCTTGTGAATAAGACTTGAGGGCCAAGCAAAAAGACTGTGCACCTGTCACTCTGGACAGAAGAGGAAATCTCTCTGATTTATCACATACAAGGTCGCAGAGATTGGGGATGGCAGGATCAGTCCTGCCCCCTCACTCCTGCCCACACTAACACGTTTCCCACAGCTGTTCACATTTGGTCCTTCATTCAACTCTTCCCATTCATATGTTTTGAGACCTTGATATAAGCAATTATACATTTCTTTCTACCCTTTTCATTGTTTCAGAGTCATTACTGGGGTGTCACAAATGGGTACCTAGTTGAGCAGGAGATGACATTTTCCCCAGGGATTCTGAGAATAAGCTGTGGTCCTCGCCATCTTTTGTCCCCTGGATCCTTCCAGATGGCAGTGTGGATAGACTGAACAGGCAGGACACTGTGGACCTTTAGCTGGGTGACTCACTTTCACATGGATCTAACCAATGTAAGCTAGCAGCATTCCATGGCTCTGTAGGTCAGAGACTCAATGAACCTTTCTATGCAGAAGTCAGAGCTGACTCTCACCAGTGGAACTGCCTCCAATTACAGATTCTTTCACTTGAGTGTTTTGTCTCACTGCAATGCCATTTCCATAAGAGGGGTCTGTATTTCTGGGGTGGCACGGAGAAGAACACGCACAGTGCAGTCATTATCCTGGTCTTCTCACCTGGTTGGAAACCCATGTTGCTCCAGCCACCCTCATTCTTGTGGTTAAAAGAACATAAATTATTTCACAATTCTACCTTTATTCTCCTACTTCTCTTCTCCTCCTTCTCTTCACCTCCTCCCTTTTCTCCTCCTCCTTCTCGTCTCTCTCTCCTTTAAGCTGAGCAGTAACTTATTTTACTTCCCCCCATATTACAACTTCTTCAGGAGTGATTACCATCCCTTTCCCAGAGTTTCTACATCTAAAGGCAAGAACCTGGACCAGGACCAGGACCAGGCTGGACCTATGGCTGAGAATTAGAAACCGGTCTCCATGTGCCCTGAGCTGGGGGAGGTAAAACTTGGACCTGGTAGCTGCCTTGTTTCCTGGTAAATGAGCTGAAAAGTGGAGGAAGCATACAGGAGAGAATTGGTCAGAAGAAAGGGGGTCACCCAGGGGTCAAATCCTTGACTCCAAGATTTCCTGAGGACAAAGCACTTTGGATCCCAAAATGCAACCCATTCATTCTAATAATATCACATTTATTTAGTCTAATCTGAGAATGGTTTCCGGCCCTAGCCAATCTAGCAATGATTATTATATTTAAACTTACCTTCTATTTCTAGTTCTTCAGGGCACTAATAGGTGTCTAATCTGCTGGTCGATGAACCCATTCATGCTATGATAGTGTGGGGAATAACACTGTACTACCTTTTGTGACACCAACTTTGCTTTGAAGTCTGGCATTTAATGTCTTGACTCAAAGTAATGACTAATAAACCCAATGTCAGCTGCAGGAGGCCCACAGAGAGCCAGCGTCAGTGCAATCGGGTCTTTAGATGACCCTCACATATTTACTGGGGCACCCCCTGCCTCTGTGCACATACGCCAAGTTCTGAGTCTAATTTTTTTCTCACACACTAGAGATAAGCTTTGGGAATCATTCCCAAGTCAGTCACTGGAAAAAGCCAATCTAACATCATATCTTTTTCTGGCTATATTAACTCAGTTTGGAAAAAAAAATAAATTGAAAAGAAAAAGACCTTCTTCAATGCCTGCTTATTTCTAGAAAAAGCTAACTAGACATTAGAAACACAGAGGACTGCCTTTAGCTGCTTCAATTGGGAGCATGGTCACTTTGCTTCCATACTTTCCCCCCAAGAGATCAACTGATATTCCCTTGGTTATGGAGCACGTGCCCCCTGAACCCTGTGCTCTCAAATGCAGTTGTCTTTCCTCTTTGGCATATTTTTCTAGGGAAGTGGTAGCTCTCACAGTGACAGTGAGCAGTGTTCTGGCTCCTCTGGTCCCTGTCACCTTCTCCAGCCTGGGTCTGCCCTCTGCAGGTTGGGTGATGGACAGTGCGGGGAGGGGCATTACCTAACCTGCCACAGGGGGGAACTATTTACTGGGTAGTGGGGAAACCCAAACTAGATGCCGGGTTATTCACTTGAAAATGAAACTGGACCAATAAGTAATGATATTTTTGAAGTTAGTTACAATTATAATGAGCCATATAAATCCATACTAGCATCTAACACTCTGCTGGAATTTACTCTGTCCATCTTGGTGATACACAACCTTGTTTCTCCTAGTTGCTTAATCTGTAAAACATGAGTAAGATGCCCAACAACTCCTTCGAGTTATGGTGAAAGCCATTCATGCAAAAATTATATTTAAGTGATTCAAGCATAAAGGTCTTTTAATGTTTAAAATCTCCTTGTAATGCCCTTCTCACTCTCCCTCATTCAAGGCCTGGTGGCAAAATCTTTTCTAGCTCTGAATACATGATTATAATTTGAAATCAAGGGACTTAAGATATCTCTAAATCACAGATGAGTTTTATCACCACCAAAGCCAATGTCATAGTTTAACTAGCAGCATTTTTTCTTAAAATACATAAAATAACGGTGTCTTTTTATAACCAGTGGCATTTCAGATTCTATGAAATATAGCAACTAAATGAGTCCTTCCAGAATTCAAGTTCTTTTTTTTTTTTTTTTTTTTAAAAAAAAGCAGGTTAACTTCATTATTGGATTTAATTCATATCTCGGCTTTTCTTAAAATTTGCAGAAATCACACTTTGTGGACCTATTCTAGAGGTCATCTAGCCCCATACTCCTCTGGAATGCTCCTTGGTGATAGAATGTCATCAAATAAGATTTCAACTGTTTAATAAGTTCAGCAAATGTTGTGTCAAAGTTTTCTCAAACACTTTGATACACTAATAGGTTGGGGATTTGTCAAGAGGGTGTTCTGGTGTCCAGGTTTTCCCTTACTTATTTTACTCCTAAACCTTTTTCCTAGGACTGATTTGTAGGTGAATAGAAATGATGAGACAATGAGGCCCTGAGAGATTATACAATTTGCCCCCAAAGCTCAGATAATAGGCAGCAAAGCCAGAAACACAGTCTTGTCCTCCAATTCTTACTCCAGTGCTTCTACCACGCAGCCCTATTTCATGCATCATTTTTCAGTGGAACTAGTAAGGCACCATGGTGCAGTTATCTCTGGCCTAATGCACATCCCTAAGAACTTCAAACCTCACAAATTAAAGGAACGTAATTAAAGACAAATTTACGTGGTAGATCAACAACCAGCTAACTTGTGGAGCTGTTTTAGTGCACTGTGATGTCCATTGGAATTTGTCATCCAACTGCCTTCAAAAACCTACGGGCAGCTGCTGGCGCACCCACACACTCCAGAGCAGGTGGAGGTGGAGGGGCAGAAGCTAAGAGGTGATCAGGGACACCTCCCATTAACACGAGTTGCAGTGCCTTGAATGTGACAGCTGTCTAGAGCAGGGAACACCTACGACGGGTCTACTGCTGCTGGCTCTGCGACTCCTTCACTTCTGATGATGAAAATATCCTTATTACGCTGCACTGCACCATGATCATTTGCATTTTTATTGTTTTCACTCAAAAGCTCCTAAATTATTTAGATAAGCGCCATTAAACAAAAGTCTGAGTAATTAGCTCTTTGGATGCATCCTGGTGGCATCAGAGGAGCTCAGAAACATTTATTAACAATGCAACCAGTCCCAGGTGGGCCTTATTATAAACAGAGCTTAGCCCCAAAGCAACCTCCCGTTAAATCCTAAACAGGAATGAGGTATTTCTCTCTTCCCACACTGTTCTTCATCGCCACCTCTGCCACTTAGGTAGGATCATTATGTCTTTCCTGCCACTGCAACAGCACAAATCACTGCTAATTCGGAGTCCCCGGGGGTGGCCAGACAGTCGCACACTCCTCCCGCACTCACAGCCGAACAGAACTTTAACATCAGAAGGAGGACTCAGACGGGCCACCTAATCCCCTCATCTGAGAAATCAGAGTCAGAGAGTTCAGTCAGTTAAGAGATTCCACAAGGCCCACAGCAGGTCAGTGGGTGCCACATCTCCTATCTTCTGTTCCAACACCCACTGCATGCAAAAGCCACGCTGTCAGTCCTCAGCAAAACAACACCCCCCGGAATATTTGTACACTTTATTTTTTTTATTTTGTTTTATTGCTTAAAGTATTACAAAGAGTGTTAAATAAGTCTCCATTTTTTCCCCTTTGACCTTCCCCCCCTCCTCCCCTATCCCCCAGTGTCTTGTGTCCATTGATTATGCTCATATGCATGCATACAAGCCTTTCAGTTGATCTCTTAACTCCCCCCCCCAACCCTCCCGAGCCTTCCAGCTATAGTTTGACAGTCTGTTCAATGCTATTCTGTCTCTGTATCTGTTTATGTTCATCAGTTTATAATATTTGTACACTCTAAATCCATCTCCCTAACATAATGTGTAGCTGCTTTGCCAGCCACATGCAAACACAGAAAGATCAAGTGTTGCTGTTGTTATTTTGGGGGCCAAATATTTCCAAAGAGCAAAACATCTTTGGATTTCACCTTAGGTTACTAGTTTTTCTCACGTCCGTAGCTAAAATCTGGGGGGGGGGGGGGGGGGGGGGGAGGTAGGGGAGGGACGGACTCGGGTGCAGGATTGCAAGATTTAATATTGATTTTCTTAAGAAAGGGAAACACTTGGATATGTTTTCCTCTATAAATGGGCTTTATTGTAAGTCAAATTCCTGCTGTCATCAGGTGCCACATGAATAATCTCAGGTGCCATGAAGACTTGAAAAGAGAGGTGTCATTGGTTTGATGAGGCATGGCTGAATCTAAGCCAGTGTCACCCACAGGAGAGGATGAAAATCTTTACTAGTCAGAAGCTGAAATGGCAAGAGAGAAAACCCAAAAGATACATGGAGGATGCTAGTCTAAATTAGGACTGAAAAAGGGAAGGTGGTGAGGTAGGGAGTCTGAGAGACAGGAACTGAGCAGAAGCATACATACACTTGAATTTGCTGATGCACGAAAGCAGTAGGTAAAGCAGAAAAAAACACCTGAGCTGTTCTTTTCGTTTTCTCCAATCAAACACCTCACAAAAGAGACTGTGCTTGCATTAAGTTCCAGATTAACTTTACCAAATGTGTGGTTTGTTTTTACCATTAATTAGTGCCAGAGGCAACTCCCTTTCTCTCTCTCTCCCAGGATTCCCCTCCGGATGCTAATGAAGTAGAAAGATGTCTAAGTTTCACAGTCTCTGCTGAGCAGTGCTATTCTTTTCTACCGACAATAAGGAAAAAATAAATTAACTTGGAGAATTTATTGATGAAAACAGTTTACAATCAAACATCCCACTGTTGACAAAATCATCAAAACTGTCACTTCATGCCTCCCTGCCAACTGCATAATTAGCGTCATTACCAGTAAGTCATGAAAATATAAATGAGTGTGGATTACACAACACAAAATTGCACAAATATGAATATTTTATGGGACATAAGCAAGGTCACAAATTGTGTATGACGTGCAGTTGGCACTTGCTTCCAGAGGACCTTAAGCCCTCTCACCCGCACTCTCTTGATAGAGCTTCTGAAGGATGTTTCTGGGTGGATGCAACTGAAGGCAAGTGATAAGGTGGAGAGGAGGGGAAGATATTCCATTTGGAACCAATTTTAAAAATACATAAAATTGTTAGCACATTTTTATGGTTAGGACATGCAATTCCATTTTTACATTTCCCTAAATGGAAATGTAATTTCAAAGAAAATATTTTTAAAATAACAGCATGAAAAGCTAAATGCATATAATTTTGTATCACCTACTATTCTGGATCATTCATGTTTGAATATTTTGGCAAAAATGTCACACCAGACTGCTCTGCACCCAAGTTGCCGGCAATGCCTCCACCAGGGTGACATTCCTTTCTTCCTCTTTGCCCACCACCAGCCCAAGACATGCTGCTTTCTCCCTCCTTTGAATGTTAGTCTGATTCCTGGAAAGCACATATGTTCTTCTTAAGTTCCGAGATATGACATCAAATTCTTTGTGTTTGTGTTAATTATACCTTTCAAATTTCCATACTTTGGCAAACCCTCTCCTCAAACATGTAAGAAAAGTTATTAAATGCCATGTTACTTTCTACATAAAATAAGTTATAGGAAAGGGAAGATATTGGGTGAAGCCCAGATATTCTTTTCAGCAGGGTGAGATTACAACCCTGAAAACCAGAAACATTCATGCCCAAAAGAGTAGTTCATTAAAACTTGCCAGTGGGAGCTGGGAAATAACTTCATAATTGAGATGATTTATTACCAGCTGGATGTATACTGAGGAGCCGCTGGGTCTCACATGATATCATTGAATTATCAGTTCCTTGGGGGAGGAAAGTTTTGTCTGGTTGTTCATAGCTGTGGTAGGCAGACTAATGGCTCCCAAAGATGTTCATATTTTCATCAGTGGAAACTGTGACTGTGTCAGGCTACACATAAGCAAAAATAAAACACAAAGCACAATTTTTACCCCTAATCTCAAGATCCAGAAAGTGCCTATCATGTTTACATTCTCCATTTTGACTCAGTTATGCCTTTTGAACATTTGTACAAAGCCATGGTGATGTTTCACAAAACCCTTTGAAATTTGCCAGTGCAATAGACAAAAAGATATGTCCTATTATTCAAAGTCCAAAATACAGATTTCTGTTCAAGAGATGAGGCTGAAATGATAGACTACAATTTCATCTTACAAGGAACTTTTATAAGGTTTGAAAAACACCAAGCAAGTGACAGAATAACATTTGTATTTGTGAGAATGCATTCTAGGCACTGTAAAGAAAACAAATTGTTTGAAAAGGGCTATAGATGGACCAGGTAGAAAATGTTGCATTAAATACAGGAAGGGATGCAGTGGCCTGGCCTTGTATTTAGCGGCAGTGGGATAGAAAGAAGAGGATGAATTCTAAGCAAGTTTAGGAAGTGATGTTGACAGAAGTTGGCAACTAAAGGGGGAGAGAAAGAAGTCAGTGGGAATTAGACAACAGTGTGGATGATAATCGTTTGGTAAGATACAGAACATGAGATATTACAGATGGGCATAATATAATGAGTCTGGATTTGGACATGTTGTGTTTATAATAGGGGAGGTAATAATAAGTGACTGTGGTAGATAATAATAAGTAATTGGATATATCACTCTTCAGCTCAAGGAAGAGATTTTGTTAGAAACATAGATTTGGGAGTTGTCAATACATAAATGCAGATGGAGATCATTGGGTATGACAACACCCAACTTAAGTGAATAGATTAAGAATCTAGGGGTAAACTCTGAGGAATACTATTTTTAAGGGCAGAATAGGAGAGGAATCGACACAGGAGACTAAGTTCATAGCCAGAAAAAAATACTTATACAGGAGAATTCAGTGTTATGACAACTTAACAGAGAAGATTTCAGATGATGAGTGTAATCCAGGGTGCCAAATGCCATTGGGAGATAGAGCAAGATGGAAGGTGGACATTGTATTTTGCAATGTGAATACCAGTAGGAACGAGGAGGAGAATATTTTTAATGGAATAGTGGAGACAAAGATAAGCCTGAAAAGTATTAATGAGGGGTGTACAAGGTGAAAAAGTAGGGAAAAAAGTGGGATACAATTCTCAAGAAGCCTGAGAAAGAGAAAGAGAAAGAGAAAGAGAAAGAGAAAGAGAGAAATAGGGAAAGGGAAAGAAAAGAAATAGAATGGTAAGAAATTAAAAAAACAACAACAACGTGTTTTTTTGCGGGGGAGAGGGGGGAAGGCCAAAGAGGCCAATAAAGATGAGGTTGGTGATTCAGATCAGCAAGGAAATAAGTCCTTATGGAGTGGGGATGGGTCTAGAACAGGGGTTGCAGGGATGCGCTGGGGATGGCTGTCTGAGACATGTCTTCCACTTTAATGGGAGGGAGGGAGAAAAGGATGGATGTACAAGGTTGCAAGTGAGTTTTTAGGTCTGATGAAGGGAGAATGATATAGTTGGCATCTGCTAGCTTTCAATTCTTCTGTTAACTAGGAGATGAAATTATCTAAATGTTTAATTTGAAAAGAAAGATGTTCTGGTATTTAAACCAAATTTTAGTATAAATAAATCCAAAGTTCTCAAGTATCATCTCATCATAGGTCTGAATTTTCCAGTGGAGTGAAGTGATTTAAAAAGAGATTTCTTAAAACAAATAGGATATTGTATGTTAAACATACATCAATTTTTTTTAAAAAAAGGATTACAAACTCATTTAATGCTCAACATTATGAAAGAGCTCATTCATAATACAGGGGGGGAATATTAACCCCTTTCTATTCTTCCACAGATTTCTTACTTCTCCTATAGCTTCTCCAGAACTTCTCAAACATCAAACACCAAAAATGTCCCTCCATGCCCAACCTATGACCGCTTTCTTTCCCTCTTCCTTTCCCCTGCTCTCAAGCTTTCTATTATGAAGATAAACTGGAGCTCTTTAGTTAAATCCTTTTCTCTTTTTCCCTACTATTCCAGTCTTTTTTTCCCTCTACCCAGTTTCTTGATTCAAAAGTTTACATCACAAAAGATCCAGGAATAGTTCTGGCAAATACAGACATTTTCTTGGAAGATTGGACAGGAATGTGAAAATGGACAGGGATAAAGAACTCACACATTATTAAGTTGTGACACAGTCATCTCATCAATAAGACATGAGCTACTTTTGTATAATGTGATGTTAACGGTGGAGAATGGCCCTACATGGCCATCACCATTGGATGTAGACCCAAGTGGTGAGGGCTGCCACCATAAAAGGACAAGGGTTACGTGGATAAAAGGGTGATCAATAACTCTGAAAAATTGACCATGGCACAGTGCTGTGGCTGATGCTGAAGAAAATTTGAATTATTGACCATGTACAGCATATGCATATTGTAGGCATTAAGTCTCCAGATATTAAAGGTTCTAAAAGGAAAGAACAGGAGTTGACCACCTGATATGCTGGACACTTGAGCCAGTACCAAAATCCCCTGACAGGCTAATGAAGCTCTAAAAATCCATAGGGAAGCAAAGTGATGCACTTCACCCTCCCGCCATCTGTGGAAGGGATTCTTATCTTTGCACACAAACAAGAGGAATCAAACTTCTTTCCTGCAAAGTGCTACTTCAGAGTCATGTAAAAACAACAAGAAAATCTCACTGGCTTAACACAAGATCATTTCTTGCTCATGTAAAACTATAGGTGGACCCAGCAACCCTTCGGGACCTGTGTCCTCCAAGCAAGGGCCCAGCATTCCAGGCTTCTCTAAATCTGTGTCCCTTCATAACGGCCATTTCAGGGCAGAGTGCAGAATGGTTCCTGAGGGGACATTTCCCTTTGCCCTTCCAGAGCCCCTCGCCAGCATCCGCCAGCTGCTCTGGGCTCCAAAAGGCTGCTCTGTGTGATCCTGTTCTCTGGCTTCTCATTGATTTGACCAACGAGGTGATCAGAGGAGACCTCAGGGTAGAAACGGAGGGCATTCACGGTGTTATTCCTCCATCATTAGCTATGAGGTGATGGTGATCTGGCTGCATCTCTCTTCTGAGGCCCAGAGCTTGTTCTTTCTTTGTCTTTCTCTCCATGTTCTGGTAACTGCCCTCTTATCTTGTCTTTTTAAGCCCCAGTGCTATAATGCCTCACCTCTGTGACCAGACCCAGAGTGTACTACCATGCCTTGCTGCTTTCTTAAACACCAGCCTACACCTTTACAAATTTACTATCCAGCCCACCCCTTTAGTAAACTCTTTTCCATTACCCAGATTTTATATGCTCCATCTGAACAATGGCCCACGTCATTTCCATTTGAAAGCATTGTCCAGAATTAGTTACATGCCCTGCTTAACTACAATGGGCCTGGGAAGTTTAATCCTCTCATTTACCCAATAGAAAGAAGAACTCGATCTCAGTGAAGACCAGAAGTCTCTGTCACAGAAGCCCAGCAACAGATGTAACAGAATTTACATGATAATTAGAGAGAAAATGGTTGCTTTGCCACTTTCATTATTAGAAACAGCACATAATTCATCATGCTTCCTTTTTGGGTGTGATTACAGACAGTTGGAGCACATCCAAAAGCAGCAGTCAAATATAAAGCTACCAAATTAACCCCCAAATTGGTGATCAAATCGAGATAGCTATTTCCTTTCAGGTCAGAGCAGATGAACCTTTAGCTCTTTAAAGAGTAGCAGGCATGTCACAGGCCTTATGCAGTATTAATTGGATGAGTCCTCACATGCACTGTGCTGTAGAGCAGCTTTCAAAGAGCTATTATTATACAACTGTCACAGAGGGGCAGAAATGCAATTACTATCTTTAAAATGCTTTGTCTGTTGATTGATTAAAACAACCAGACGAGGTAGGCGTAATACCCAATACCAAACAGTCCAGAAATGTCAAGAAAGTACAGAATGATGAGTGAAGTCAGGAGTTCCCAGGCCATGCTCTCCCAGTCATGGGTTGGACACCATTGGCCACATCTAATTTGGCTTCTTATATGTAAACTAGAGGCCCAGTGCATGAAATGTGTGCATGGGGTGGGGAGGGAGGGTGTCCCTCAGTCTAGCCTGCACCTCTTGCAATCTGGGACATCCTCTCACATTCTGGAATTGCTGGCTCCTAACTGCTCACCTGTCTGCCTGCCTAATCACCCCTAACCACTTGCCTGCCTGTCTGATCACCCCTAACCACTCGCCTGCCTGCCTGATCGCCCCTAACTGCTCACCTGCCTGTCTGATCATCCCTAACCACTCGCCTGCCTGCCTGATCACCCCTAACTACTCGCCAGCCTGCCTGATTGCCCCTAACTGCTTACCTGCCTGCCTGATCACCTCTAACTGCCTCTGCGCCCCCCACCTCCTCCCCCTGCTGCAGCTTTGTCTGGAAGGATGTTTGGAATGATGTCTGGAAGGTCGTTTGGCTGTCTGGTCTAATTAGCATATTACACTTTTATTATTATAGATTGATACAACTGGATCAAGGGCTTTTTCACCTATGATATGTGAATATATCTCATGAAATCTACTAAAACTGCAAATTTTAGAATATATTGCATGGGTTATTATTACTATTATTATTATTTTACAAACAGGAGTCACTGCTTTTCATAAAACATAAAAAATCCTCAATAAAAAGGTTAGAACCAGTGGGCATGATGATTCTTCCAGATCCAATATTTGATGGTCCTATGGTCATTTCTGGTCAATATGTCAGTCTAATAAGAAAAATGTAAAGTATATTCTCATAAAACAATGAAATTGTCTTCATATGAAGACTTAGCATATAGTTGGTGTTCAATAGGAGTATATAAATCTAATTTTTGAAGCTGTAATTTTTAGAAGGCCATAGAAATATCTGTTATAAATTATGGTTTCCGTATGTTCTTCCATTATATACTCAATAGTGTCTCCATCACTTGCTTTACATTTCACATTTCCATTTTACTCTCAATGACTCTATAAAGCATAGAGGTTGACAATAATTTCCTCCAAATGAGACACATTTTAGTTAAACTACTCAATTTTGAGCCAAGAGGCTAAAACACTCATTTAAATAACTAGTAACTCTGCTGCACAAACTCCTGTCCAAGAA
The DNA here is from genome assembly GCA_004026665.1 of Murina feae. NCBI lineage: Eukaryota > Metazoa > Chordata > Mammalia > Chiroptera > Vespertilionidae > Murina > Murina feae. The sequence goes on along the minus strand of PVJC01006092.1, from coordinate 30,959 downwards.
CAAACTTTAAAATGGTTATGAGCAACTCTTAATGGACCAAACTTTCAAACTTAAATGTCCTAAGGCACCTAAACTGCCAGCTCTCAGCTTCACTGTCCAGTTGCTTTAATTAACCATAGGTTCAGTTTTACTGGCATTCTAATTGGGTCTTTGACTAATTGTGCATTAAATACTTGGCAGTGCACTACAAATAATCTTATAAAGTCTTCATTTCTTTCAACTTCAAGTTGCATGAGAAACCAGTCTGGAAAGCCTTAGGATGTCAGACTACTACAGTTGGTAGTTTGCCATGGAAGCAAAAGAAAGAGGAAATGTTTAAAGGGACGGTCAAATACAAAATTACCAAATTAACCCCAAAATGGCAATCAGACTGAGATAGCTGTTTCCTCTCAGGTTAGAGCAGATGAACCTTTAGTTCTTTAGAAGAGTAAACAGGCAAGTCACAGGCCTTACGTAATGTGAATCGGATGAGTCCTCACATGCACCGTGCTGTAGAGCATGGTGGCACAAAAGCATGATCAACAACCACAGGCATACACCAGAGACTGGAAATCCCTTTTTTCTTTTAAATGTTTTTTGTTAGGTTAGGAACACTTGGCATTTAAGAGTGCACTTGGGGTGAGAATGACCACATCTTCCATCGTCAGAGAGAGGCTGTGCAGATTCTACCAGAACAGGTGACCAGTTATGTAGTATTCTGGCAATGACAGAAAATGAGTGTGAGGGACTTCCGTGCTCCAGTGTAAGTAGTTCCATGGGCCACTTGCTTGTCCTTTTCATCCTCTTCTCTCTGGTCTGGTTTTCCTCTTCCCATTTCCTGCGGTCGCCACTTGAATGTTGGCTCCCGTGTCACAGCCTCAAGCCCTTCACTTAACACACCGTGTTTTGCGTTTAAGACAGAACTCCATTAAGAGATCACTTACAAAATCTTGCCCAGTATTGTCTTCCTATAATTACCACTTTAGCTTTTAAAATGTTTTTAATAAGACATGAAATTGGTCAAGTGGGTCACTTCCAAGTTTATGGCCCATTACCCCAAACCTGCATACCTCAAAAGCAGAATTATTATCAGGGTGCTCTAAGCATGGACTCATCCAATGAGCTGCTTGGTGCTGGGGGGACAGTATGAGCCAGACCAAGTCACCAGATTATGATTCTGAACTCCGCAGGTTCCAGCCCAGCCTCTAATTCCCTGTACAACTAGTCCTTTACCTCCAGGGCCTGGTTTACTTATAAAACTAGTAAAGAATAATTTTTCAAAAGGGATAATTTCAAATCAACAAAACCATGATTGCTGTTCAAACATAAAATGAACATATTTAGCTGGTTCAGAGAAGAATTTTAAAAATGCTGAAGTGAATTTGCTGACAGATGCAAAACTGGGGCCAAAATGTAATTTTTGTAATGATGTTTGGACTATCTTTTCTAAGGGTAGAAATCAACTGTATCTCTACCAGAAAAAATGTATTGCATTCCTATAGACAAGAGACATTTGCATTTCCACCACCTTTCTACAGTTTACAGAGCTGCAATGTAGCCTAGTGAGAGACAATCAAAGGCACGGCTGCCTGTAGAATTAGATGACACCAGATGACCTAGACAAATCCCGGCATTCTAGTGAAAGGGCAATCCACAATCTTTTGCCCCTTTCTAAGTCTTCAAAAACATTTCCCAACAAGCTTGCTCTAAAGATCATAAACACCATCTCCTAATATTACATGCATAATCACAAAAAAATGCTGGTCTCACTAGGTCTCATCTGCATATTTCCATAGGGGCTGCAAGAAGGATATATATATCTCTAGGGGGCCAGTGCACAAAAATTTGTGCACTCAGGGGGATCCCTCAGCCCAGCCCCCTCAGGGGATGTCCACCTGCTGGCTTAGGCCCACTCCCCAGGCGATTGGGTCTAAGCTAGCAGTCAGACATCCCTCTGGCAGCCTGGGAGCCCTCGGGGGATCTCCACTTGCCAGTGGGGAGCAGGCCTAAGCTGCAGTCAGACATCCTTAGCGCTGCTGAGGAGACAGGAGAGGCTCCCACCACCACCACTGTACTGACAGCCATCAGCCTGGCTTGTGGCTGAGCAGAGCTCCCCCTGTGGGAGTGCACTGACCACCAGGGGCAGCTCCTGCATTAGCGTCTGCCCCCTGGTGGTCAGTGTGTGTCATAGTAACCAGTCACTCCCAGTTGTTCAGCTGTTAAGGTCAATTTGCATATTACCCTTTTACTATATAGGAGAGAGGCCTGGTGCACGGGTGGGGGCTGGCTGGTTTGCCCTGAAGGGGTCCAGGATCAGGGTGGGGGTACCACTGGGGTTCCTGGCCAGCCTGTGTGAAGGGCTGAGGGCCATTTTCAGACTAGCCATACCCCCTTAAGGGTAGGGGTCCCTGCTGGGGTGCCTGGCCAGCCTGTGTGAGGGGCTGAGGGCCATTTTCAGACTGGCCACACCCTCTTCAGGGTAGGGGTCCCTGCTGGGGTGCCTGGACAGCCTGGGTGAGGGGCTGAGTGTTGTTTTCAGACTGGCCATATCCCCTTCAGGGTGGGGGTCCCTGCTGAAGTGCCTGCCAGCTTGGGTGAGTGGCTGATGGCTGTTTGCAGGCTGGCCACATCCCCTTCAGGGTAGGGGTCTCTGCTGGGGTGCCTGGCCAGCCTGAGTGAGGGGCTGATGGCAGCTTGCAGGCTGGCCAAGCCCCCCAGCAGGTACCCTCACCCCATGAGGGTGGGACCATCATGGATGAGCAGCTGATGGTGTTTGTAGGTTGGCCATAGCCCCTAGCCATCCAAACTCCCAGTGAGGCTGGCTGGAAGCAGGTATCTGGGGTTTATTTATCTTCTATAATTGAAACTTTGTTGCCTTGAGTGGAGGCTGCAGCTGGCCAGGGCAGGCAGCTTCCTCCATCGCCGGGGCAATGAAGCCTCCTGTTTGCTCTAGAACTATGGCTGCCGGCTGACATCTTGGTTGGGTTAATTTGCATACAGTCACTCTGATTGGCTGGTGGGTGTGGCTTGAGATGTAGCGGAGTTATGCAATTAGCATATTACTCTTTTATTAGATTAGATATGGCTAAGTATCTGTAGTCTGACTGGTAGCTATGATGTGCACTGACCACCAGGGGGCAGATGTTCAATGCAGGAGCTGCCATGATGTGCACTGGCCATTTAAAAGTAAATGGCACCATGGACCTGGTACCAACAAACCAACACTCGGCTTGCCCCAAAGTGGAACACAGGCCCTGCCACCACCCTGGAGCAACATCCCACCAAATCGCAGCCAACACTGCCAAGACCCCATGGCGCAAAATGTGGCCCATAGCCCAGCCTAGCTCAGAAACGGTGGCTGTGGAACCAGGGAATGACATCATGTAGCAATGCCAGCTTCCTCTTCTAGCGACTAGCATCCTTGGAGTTTCTTCAGCCCAGGAACTCAACTTGCTTTAAAGCCAGGTGCAAACATTTTGCTGGTTACCCAAATGTTTGTGAAGCATTTTCCCATGCCTCATCTCATTTGATCCTCACAGAAGTCCTGGAGTAGGTAGATAGGAGACTCAGTAGAATTCTTTTTTCTTTTCATTAGCAAGACGCGAACAGTGGTATTAAAATATTTCTTCTAGTTAATTTCCTTTCAATGTTCACGAGTCCGTGGACCAGGCCACTAGTTAAATACATTTGCTTTGTACACTGATATCTCTGACATTCTGAGCTAATACTAAGGCCACACAAGTTTTCAGAAGGAGATTGAATGTTATTTTTTTAAAGTCTCTATCTTAGTTATCCAGAAGCTAGGACACCAATTCTAAGAAACTCCACCAGACTTAACTGTAGTACCTAGATATTTGGGTGAATTCCTCCCTTTAAGGTTCTTGGCCTGTCAGAAAGTACTTTCTTCACCATCTAAGCTAGATTTACCATAGAAATTAACTATTTTTCTTTAAAATACCTAGTCATTCCTGATTAAATGAGAATTTTTTTCAAATATGACAGTCCTTGAATGGCATTGGTTGCATAATTCAATTATATTCAGGTAAAGAAGGCAGACAGATATACTAAACCTATGGAAATAACTATATTGCCATGAAAAGTGAAGAGACTCAGTAAGAGCTAATGAATTTGGGGGGAAAGAGGGGTTCCATGAGAATCAGTCGTCATTGAATAATGTTTCATTCTCCTTCACAAAATCTGTATAAACTGTTAGTGACGATTCAGAAAGACAGAGAAAGAGCTTTTGAATATATACATGAAATATAGAACATGAACATAACATCAACAAAATTCTAAGAAAGTGGTCATCACAAAGTATCTCTCATCAGTATATCAGTGTCTGGTTCTGCATGATCGAGGGTCACAGCAGGCTTTCTGTTGCCATGTGCTTCCAGACTAAGAAGCGCCCTAGAGATCCTGCATCAGTCCAGTTTGACAGCAGTTTTTAAATTTTATTTTTCAATTACAGTTGATATACAATATTGTATTAGTTACAGGTGTACAGCACAATGATTAGACATTTATATACTTCATGAAGTGAACACTCAGGCAATTCTAGTACCCATCTGACACCATAATTACAATACTATTGGCTCTATTCCCTGTGCCATATTCATAACTGGAAATTTGTACTTTTTAATCCCTTCACCTTTCTCACTCAATCCCCTCAATCTCCCTCATCACCTGGCGACCATCAATTTGTTCTCTGTATCTACAAGTTTGTTTCTGTTTTGTTTATTAATTTAACAGCATTTTTTAAAATGTCAGTTCAGAAACCCAAGAGTCTATACTTTGAAGCATCACTGCTATAGTGCTTTTCTGGAGGATATGAGATAAGGCAAAACTGTCATCCTGGACCTTATGATAGGGCCTTTGGACAAGCATTACAGTGAAACAAAAATTAACTCTAGATGACATAGACTGGATGATTGCAGTCAATTTATTACTATAATCAACAATACCAGAATGCAGGAGGGTAACCTCCCTACTGGAGTACTGTACATAATCTTATCTAATAAAATGATAATATGCAAATTAACCATCCCTCCACCACAAAGATGGCAGCGCCCAGAGCCGCAAGATGGCAGCGCCCAGTCCCCCCAGTCCCGCCGGAGTCCCGCAGTCCTGGGGGGGTGGCCACTGAGGGTGGGCAGCATGAGTGGCTTGGCAGAATGCTTGCTTCATTGCCGTGGCGATGAGGAAAGCATCCCACTCTGGCCGTGGAGAGCCTCTGGGGCCATGGAGAGCCTCTGGGCAGCAGGTGCAGAGTATCCAGGCCTCGCAGAGAGCAGAGAACCACAGAAAGTGGGCCTAAGCCATCAGGGCTCCTGGATTGGAGAGGGCTCTCCTCAGAGCTCCCAGACTAGAGAGGGTGCAGGTTGGGCTGAGGAACCCACCCCCTGTGCACAAGTTTCATGCACTGGGTCTATAGTTATTTCATAAAGGTTGGATTAATGTATCCCCTGAGAGTAGGCGAACCTCCTGAGCCTTCGCATAAGGCACAGACTTTCTGAAATATTTACATTAATAATGTACCTCAATAAACTCAAGAGAAGGCTAAATGTCTTTTCTAATTTGACAACTTATCTCATGTTGCTCTGGCAATAGCACTGAGCTAATTTAATCCATATATAGCACATTAAACAAACTGAGTCATTTCTAATGTTTCCCTTTTTACAGGTTGAAAAATAAATCACTGTTATTGCTCTGGGGCCTTTGGGAATTCTTAAAGGTAGTTTTAAGTATAAAAGATATACTGATTTTTTTTCTAAATACAGAATCTTGGTAAGGCAAAGGCAGTTGTCAGAGGAGATGCAGGTATTTGGTTTTGATTGGATCACAGGTGCCTGAGAACCAACTGCATGGTGACCTATTTAATCAAAGTGACAATAAAATATTTCAAAGTATCTATAAAAAGAATACACCTGTAAAGACCTTTAGCTCTTTCACAAGTGAGAAAACTTTGTTCTTTGTTTTTTGTTTGTTTTAAGCAATCAAGGACATAATAGAGTCAGTATGAAGCACAGTACATTGTACTGATAAGCACAGATTCTTGTTCTGCAGACAGATTCACAGAAGATAAAGAATAATCTTTCATCTTGTAAATGACAGTATTCATCAGTAAACCAATGAAACCCATCAAAAATGAGGAAACGTTGCTAAAATTGTAACGTTTTATGCTTCCTTTTCTGAATTCCGTTATTATAAACTGAAGCAAATAATGTGTGCTTTCCAGGTCTTGTCTTTTACAAAGCTCTCTCATATTCCAGAACAAAAGGATTCTTACATTACAACAAAACCACTCTCTTTTCTTACAAAACTAAAGTAAATATTCACCTATCACTATTGTTTGCTGTCTAGTCTCAAACAATTATATTAATTATAACTACTGACCAAGGTAAAAATTTTCTATTTCAGGAGAAAACTAGAGGGTGCATGATTGAGAATTGTCTGCCACTCTGCAGAATTTTAGCAGAACACTATAGCTTGTGACTATATTCAACATAGCTTTCTATAGCTACCTTCTTCTATAGTTACTTTCTATACCTTCCTTATGTGGCAAAAATGAACACATTCAATAACATAACCCAAAGATAATGACTCACAGCATGTAGAAATGTAAAGCTTAAAATTACACTTAGACAACAATATTCCAGTATTCCATGTTGCTTAGAAAATATCTAGGTATTCAAGAATTATTCATTAATTAGCTCGATTTAATATTCATTTAAGGCTTTAAATTACTTAAAGACCTCAAAAGTTATATTTAGACTGATATACTACAAAACATAATTACTACTGATACAAAAACTTTGTTAGAATAATGACTCCATTTAGTTGCACAGACTGGTTTTTATAATCTTTAACATTGTGTAGGAGTATAACTAGCTTATTTGTTTGTGAAACCTGTATAATTTTAGGAGATTCAGATTCACTATTCCCTCATAAATGAGAAAATCAACCAAGTAAAAGAACACGTGTGTGTGCCTGCGTGTGTGTGTATTACTAATAAATTAGACAAAAGTCATAGATTTATTTTGAAAACCATAATTATTAAACTAATACAATTTGTCAAAGCTATATCTCAATTATGTAAACTTGGATTTTTAAAATGTTTCTGATTTAGTGGAATAACTTTTTAATGTTACATTATTAGAAATTCAATTTCATTATTTTCAGGGAGTTTTAGAAATATTTAACTATATAAACAATCAGAAGAGAGCATCTTTAGTTTAAGAGACATAACCTGATTTATTAATATCCTCTGGAGAAATAGAAAAAAAATTCTACTAATATAATGAGAGGAAAAGCCTTTCTCAATTACATACACAGACACATAGATGTGAGGACACAGAAAGACCTTAGAGCTTCAGTTCTATACTAGACCCAGGCCTAACGTAAACAGAGACATTAAAAAACCTCTGTGGCCCAGATCCCAAAGACCTGTCCTCCTTCCCAGAAATTCTTTTTTTTTTAAATATATTTTATTGATTTTTTTACAGAGAGGAAGGAAGAGGGATAGAGAGTTAGAAACATCGATGAGAGAGAAACATCGATCAGCTGTCTCCTGCACACCTCCTACTGGGGATGTGCTTACAACCAAGGTACATGCCCTTGACCGGAATCGAACCTGGGACCCTTAAGTCTGCAGGCCGACGCTCTATCCACTGAGCCAAACCAGTCAGGGCCAGAAATTCTTAATTAGACAAACATAAAGGGCTAAAAAAGTGAATTATCTATTGTCTATTACCCAATAGAGACCAGGTCACTATCTTCCATTTATAGAAATCAACAAACCTTAGATAGTAAAACCAAATTTCCCATCACTACAGACTCCAATGGGGAATATATTAGCATCCATGTGAACCAGAAAACAAAAACAAATCAGAAAAAGGAATAGAATAAAACTGAGCACTAACAATGTTAAAACTGTAGTCACTTGGAATACAAGAAAGAACACACACAGGCTTCACACATCCATGACATGTCCTTCTCCAGCTTCCCTAACATCTCAGTGGCAACTCCAAACCAGTGAACAATTTTCAAATGGTAAAATCATGACTTTCATAAAAATAAACAGAAGTACAAGATTTAGTCTTCCTAATCAACTAATGAAGAACCTCTGATATTTAAGTATCTACGCCTAGAATGTTCAGCCAGATTGGTGGCTGGCATAATGTTCCAGCTGTAGCTGCTGGGAATGAAGATGTCAATGCAGACAGTGGTGACCCCACTCCCTAATCCTATGGATGAAACGTTACATCTACCATATGCTCTTCGTAATGTCTAAAGTAACTAAAAACATCTATTATTTAAAATTTGATTTTTATAATTATTAAAATACATTCCAAGTTAGTTGGCTAGATGAGTTGGGTAGCCAAGCTGGACAGTCGTCACCTGTGCCCTGCAGTCATGCATGACTCTACTAGGAGGCTGAAATCGGGGCCTCGGTGTCCAGTACTGATGCTGACAAACTCTGCCCTGCCCAGTCTAGAGGTCCAGCATCTCATTTACAAAATGGAGGGTCAGACGGGATTGCTCTAAAGGACTTTCCAGCTCCAAGGTCAATAGCAATGTTGTTGATGGAAGGTTATTAGGCCACTGCATTTGACTCACCTGGAGTGCTTATGTAATTAGTAAGTTTCTGGTCCCTTCCACAGAAACATGAACGAGAATTTGAGTGGGATTCAAATATCTTTTTTCATTTTATTTTTCAATTATAGTTTACATAAATGTTATTTTGCATTAGTTTTGGGTGTACATCATAATCATTAGACATTCACAGTAATGTTCACTTTAAATAATATCCACATTATTCTTACAGAAACTGAAGTTAAGAAATCATCATGTATAGATTTCTTTTCTTAGGAAGAAAGTTACAACCAAAGAGCAGTTATTATATCTTTCTGTTAAATGGTACACATTCATACCTTTAAAGCAAAGGTCATCCACATTGTAACTGGGCTGCAATGACATTTAAAGGAAACCAGGCTGTCAGTGTTTTAAAAGTGGAAGTTGATTATAGTACACAGTTCATTATACCTGGACTGAGAGTTAGAGTTTGTATACTCATCTTCACCAAAGAATAGTTATGAACCAAAGTTCAGTTCCCTTTACTCATTCCTATTGCCTTTTACTTCCTTCTTTCTTGTAAATGGCTTAAAGAAAATTAATAAAACAAAAAGCTGGTTCTTTGAAAGGATCAATAAACTCAATAAGTCTTTCACCACAGTAACCAACACAAAATAGAAAAGACACTAATTGCCAATATCAGAAATGAAAAAGGAAATTCCATGGATCATAAAAGGCTAATAAGAGAATATTATAAATGGTTCTGAGCCCACAAGTTGTATAACTTAGATAAAAGGACCAGTTCCTTAAAAAACACTATCAAGACTGAGATTTGAAGATGACAGCATAGGTAAATGCCTGTACTTGCCATCTCCCACAACCACATCAAAATTATAACTAAAATAAAGAACCATCATCCAGAACCACTGAAAATCTGGCTGAATGGAAGCCTTACAACTAGATAAGTAAAGAAGAGAGCACACTGAGACTGGTAGGAGGAGCAAAGGCACAGAACGGGCTGGGCTGGCACCCACCTGTGCCACTTTTTTTTAATCAGGAGGGAGATCATCTCTGTGGAGGTCGTTCAGAGGAGCAAGGGATCCCAACCCCACATCACATCCCCATCCCAGGGTCCCAGAACTGGGAAAAGAAGTCCCTAAGGGTAGTAAAAAGCAGTGTGGATTGGGGTACAGTGATATAGAGACTGCTGGAGATCCAGCTGTTCCTCTTAATAGGCCATGAACTAAACTTAAAAGGTACTGCTTCCTTTGAGTGCCAATACCAAGACAAGGCTCTGGGGAATACAGACACATATGAGGAGGAATGGGATGGTCTGATATCCAGGCAGGAACTTGGGGGTGGCTTTCTCCCAGTTGAAGGTGCTCACAGGGATTACTGTTCCTATGCTGGGACCTCCCCACTCACAGGGCTAACTGGCAGCCATTTCTGTTTACTCTGCCCTGGTGATGCCCTAAGATCCTGCCTTATCCAATTTACAACCCAACCTAAGCTGTGTGCAGTGGCTTTTACACATGAATGGCCTATCCTTGCTCAGGCTAAAATCTCTCAAACAAGTGCAGCTGGGTCAGGGAGCTTCAAATCTATCAATACAAGGCCCAAGATCCAGCACCAGCAACAGCCTGCCTTGTATCACAGGCAGGCCTCATTTGGGTACTTCCAAACCCAATACAAAGAAGAGAAATTTCACCCAGCTAGTGTGAAACAGGAGGTCAAGGCTCAATTCCCAGTCAGGGCATGTTTTGGGCTCAGTCCCCAGTGGGGGGCCAATCAGTGATTCTCTCTCATCACTGATGTTATTGTCTCTCTCTTCCCCTCTTCCTTCCTCTCTCAAAACAATACAGAAACTATGCAGGCCAGAAGGGAGTGGCAAGAAATACTCAAAATGATGAATAGCAAATACCTACAACCAAGATTACTCTACCCAGCAAAGCTATCATTTAGAATTGAAGGTCAGATAAAGAGCTTGATAGATAAGAAAAAGCTAAAGAGTTCATCACCATGAAACCAATATTATAAGAAACTAGGGGTGGAGACAGCAAGATGGCGGCATAAGGTAAACACTGTAAATGCAGCTGTGCACAACTATTTCAGAATAACCACGAAAAGAAAACATGGACACCACTCACACCCACAGGAAGGCTAGCTGAGTGAAAATTCTACAACTAGAAAGAAACTGAGACTCAAAGAAGTGGCAGAAGCAAAGTACTGAGGTACGGAGGCGCGTGCACGGGGCTCGGGGAGAGGGCTGGTGCTGGAGGACGAGGTTCTTTTGCAAACTGGAGAGAGCCACAAGCTCTCGGCGGCTCTGAACTCCAGTTCCAGGTGAGTTTCTGAGGACCTACACGCACACCCAGAGAAGGGGGACTGACTGGCACCAGGAGGAAATCCAAAGCGGGTTTCTCTCAGCGTTGCTTGCAGCAATTACCGTCGAACACAGAGACCCAGTGTCTCTTAGCGCAGGGCTGAGAAGCGGCCATAGCTATTTGCTCTGTTCTGCAGACCCCTTGAGGCCCCTTCCAAGCTGCGTCAGAGGCTTTTGCATATAAAAGGCTGAGTAGCCTAAGGCAAAGCCTAAATCAACACCTCCTCAAAGATACAAGAGCCAGCCTCACCCAGTGGCCAGAGTGGGACCATCCTAAATAAAACTCAGATCCACAAGGAACACACTTGGGGCACACGCAGTTAGCACAAAAGCCCCACTGAAACAACTCTTGCCCCATAAGGGTGTCTCCAGCACAGAAGTTCTCCCACTGTAGACACAGCTGACTCTCATAACCAAGTGGCTTAGAGGTTAATTCCTCTCAGTGATCACCTAACTCAGAAAGGGAAGCAGCCAAAATGTGGAGACAAAGAAAGAGATCACAAATGACAGAAATGGAGGAAAGAAAATGACAAGATATAGAATTCAAAACCATGGTTATTAGGTTTTTCAAGAATTTTCTAGAGACTGCCGATAAATTTAGTGAGACCCTCAATAAATCTAATGAGATCCTCAAGGATATGATAAATGACCAACTAGAAATTAAGCATACACTGACTGTAATAAAGAATAATATACAGAGATCCAACAGCAGATGAGAGGATCGCAAGAATCAAGTCAAAGATATGAAATATGAAGAAGCAAAACCCATCCAGCTGGAAAAGCCAAAAGAAAAAGGAAAAGAAAAGAAAAAAAGAATCAAAAAGTATGAAGATAGTGTAAGGAGTCTCTGGGACAACTTCAAGCATACCAACATCAGAATTATAAGGGTGCCAGAAGAAGAGCAAGAGCAAGATATTGAAAACCTATTTGAAGAAATAATGACAGAAAACTTCCCCCACCTGGTGAAAGAAATAGACTTCCAAGTCCAGGAAGCACAGAAGACCCCAAACAAAAGGAACCAAAGGAGGACCACACCAAGACACATCATAATTAAAATGCCAAGAGCAAAAGACAAGAAGAGACTCTTAAAAGCTGCAAGAGAAAAGCAGTTAGTTACCTACAAGAGGGAACCCATACGACTGTCAGCTGATTTCTCAACAGAAACTTTGCAGGCCAGAAGGGAGTGGCAAGAAATATTCAAAATGATGAATAGCAAGAACCTACAGCCAAAATTACTTTACCCAGCAAAGCTATCATTCAGAATTGAAGGTCAGACAAAGAGCTTCACGAACAAGAAAAAGCTAAAAGAGTTCATCACCACCCAACCAGTATTATATGAAATGCTGAAAGGTATCCTTTAGAAGAGGAAGAAGAAAAAGGAAAGTAAAAATTATGAACAACAAATACATATCTATCAACAAGTGAATCTAAGAATCAAGTGAATAAAAAATCTGATGAACAGAATAAACTGGTGAATAGAATAGAATCAGAGGCATAGAAAGGGAGTGGACTGACAATTTTCGGGGGTTAAGGGTGTTGGGGGTGCGTGAAAAGAATGGACAATAATCGTACACCTATGGATGAGGACAGTGGGGGGGCAAGGACAGAAGATGGGGTGTGAACTGGGAGGAGGGAGCTATGGGGGGAAAAGAGGAACAACTGTAATAATCTGAACTATAAAGATAAAAAAGAAAAGAAAAGAAACTAGGGGCACAGTGCATGAATTCATGCACTTCAAAGGAACTGTGGGCCACAATGCTGCTGTACGCACAGAGGTGGGTCTCAGCCCATCCTTTGCACCCTCACCAGGCCCCTTCTGCCATGGCCCCCAGTCCCCTGTCTGCCAGTAGCTCCACTCCTGCTGCTGCTGCTCCCATTTGCTGACAGTGTAGGCCCTGCTCACACCCGCTGAAGGTGTGGAGCAACTGGGGCCAGCACTGGCAATGGGTGCAAGTGGGGCCGGCACTGACAGCAGGAGCAAGTGCCAAGTGTGACCGCAGTGTGCAGGAGCAAAGAATTTTCAGTAACCACTAGAGGCTTGCCCCGGACAGTGATCAGCCTTGGTTTGGCACCCCTAATCACCTGCTCCACCATCCTGCTGCAGCGAAGCCTGCCATGTTCCATGCACGCCCCCTAGTGGTCAGCACACATCATAGGGACTGTTTGGCTGTTCCGCTGTTCGGTCTATTTGCATATTAGTCTTTTGTTATATAGGATGTTGAAGGGTATTCTTTAAGAAGAGGAAGAAGAAGAAAAAGATCAAAAATATGAACAAAATGACAACAAATACATACCCATCAACAACTGAATCTAAAAATCAAAATAAACAAATAAGAATTCTAATGAACAGAATAAACTGATGAATAAAATAGTATCAGAAGTATGGAAATGGAACAGACTAGGATTCTCAAAGAGAAGGGAGGTAAGGTGGGAAGCGATTAAACAAAGATCGTATATGCATATATGCATTACCTATGGACACAAACAATAGGGTGGCCAAGGCCTGGGCAGGGTGGGAACCAGGTGGAGGAGGCTTTCAAGTGGGTTGGGAGAGGGACATCTATAAAATCTCAACAATAAAGATTTTTTAAAAAACACTATCAAAACTAGTACTGTAACCCCTATCAATACTAGGAGAAGTCGTTTGAATAAGCTTGTTCTTTATTAAAGAAATTAAATTAATAACTTTTCAAAAGGGAAAGCACCAGACCCAGACAAGTTCATTTGTGAATTACACCAAGCACTTAAGGAAGAAATAATATCAATTCTCTTCAAACTCTTCCTGAAAACAGAGTAAAAGAAACACTTTCTAACTTGTGAAATGAGAGTAGCATTACCATAATATCAAACCAGATAAAGATATTATAAGAAAAGAACACTGCAGATCAGTATCTCTCATGAACACAGATAGACTTAAAATGCATCTCTCCCCAGCCACAACAAAAGCACCGTCTGCGTCACTAAGCGGGTTAATGTCCAATTGCATGGCAATGTAGAGCTGGTAGTTGTCCAGGAATGCTTTTCAGAATGAGTTTCTGAATGAAATTTTGCAATGAGCTGAATCTTTTCCTGTCATTCCCCATATTTAAAAGCACAAGGCTGCTAACAAATCTGGGCTTGCCACCCTTGTGTTATAATTCAGAAAGGAAAGGTGACAAACTTCACACCACGGAGGAGAGAGTCTCTTTCAAAAACACCCTCTGGCAGGAGAGAATGATTTGCAATTTCTGAGAGTCCCTTGTCTCTAACCTTATGCAGGAAATACTTCCTCCAGGATGAGCAGCTTTGCCTAAATTGGAAACTGAAAGAATTCTCTTCAGGGAATTCCCATCAAAAGGAAAGATAAAAACATGTCCCATTGCCATTTCACAATGGAATTCTTTTCCACAAAAACACATCAAAATAACAAAAGATAATCTTCCAGAAGTTCCTTGACACATGGCCAATTCAGAGACAAAAACATCGATGAATTTGTAAAATCAGAAGGTAACTGCTAAAGCACGAGTATAAATTCACTTTTGCTCTTCCTTAGTAATGTCTATATCGAAACCTTTTTAAGCTTAACCTTTAGAGAATTGCTTTTGTAGACTTTAAAATTAAACAGAAGTAGAATCAAGAAAGTCATGAGGTTTCCAATGAAAACCTAGAAAAGGAAACAGTCAGAAGTTATAGTCTATAAATGGGCCAAATGTGCAACATCTGAAAACTGCTCTGAAAGGGGCAGAGCAAGAAAGAAAAGTAAAAAAGAATCAGAAGAACAAAGGCAAACACGGGAAGAGCAAAGGACTGAGAACCCAGCATGCAACAAAGAGTTACAGACCAAAAACCACAGGGATGGGCATCAGACTAGGAAAAACGAAAAACAGACCATTTGCAAACAGCTTGCTGTGGGGCTCCTAACCCATCTACAGGAACACTGTTCAGCCAGTAAAATAATCTGGAAAATGAAAGTGAATGTTTGTAGAAGTTCAAAAAGGAAAATGCAAGAATCTAATTACTTCACAATTTAAGGAGGATAAAAGAGAAGGCACAAAAGATTGAAGGGAAAATCGAAATGACCTCCTAGTCTTTAACCTCCCTACATTTCCATCGGGAGGCTATTTTAAAAAATAAAGAAAAAGGTCATTTATTTAACAGTCAGATGACAGAAGGGAAGCAAGGGGCTTTGGGGGCAGAGGAGGGGTGATAGAGAATGTTCAGGAGACAAAGTTAGGTTTTGAAAAATTAAATGCAAAATTCATCATTATTTCTACTTAATTCTGGGAAGGAATATAAATCAAGTAAGCATCTGGAATCTTTCTTTTAATGTATTTTTATTGATTTCAGAGAGGAAGGGAGAGAGAGACAGAAATATCAATGATGAGAGAGAATCATTGATCAGTTTCCTCCTGCTCACCCCCTACTGGGATCAAGCCTGTAACCCAGACATGTGCCCTGCCTGGGAATCGAACTGTGTGACCTCTGGGTTCATAGTTTGACGCTCAACCTCTGAGCCACACTGGATGGGCAGCATTTAAATCTTCATAAAAGTATATGAACATGGCAATCACTCTTCTGTCCCCCTACAAACTTATTTTGCATATTTGTCATGCCATATTTCTTTGCTTTTTAGGAAAACACTTAGTTCTATAGAAACTTCAAAGATCACTTTCAAAAGTATCTGTAAAGTGCCCTGGTAAGATAGGGGTTTTTAAGATTAAAATAATTTCTGGCTAGCATTTTTGAGCTGCTCCCAACATTTTATTAAAATACTTGTAAAGACCATCTTAAAGGTAAAATTCCCACTTCCAACAAAACTAAGACTCATAGTTTGTCAGCTTATGGCTTAGGTCTAGCAAGAATTTCTGCTAAGAAAAAGGCAAATCTGAAAAGAATTAGAATGTAGCATTCACTACTACATATGTCCCCAGCACATAAAAATATACATTCAAGCATTGTCAACCCCCAAAAAAGGTGTGAAAACACCAGGTCATTCACACCCTGTGTCCTGACTCAAATAAGCACCTGGTATGGAAAGCCATTTCTCCGGGTGCATCAAACAAAAGCTCACGCGGGTTCAGGAACCCCGGTTTTAGGAGCTATGCCTGAAGAAAGAGCCAGAGGTTTTGACAGAGATTTATGCATAAAATTGTTTGTAGCACCATTTAAAAATCAAGAAATTCACAACCACCTGAACAGCCACCAGCAAGGGAATTAAATTATGATATAGCCATAGGATTACTCCTAAAAAACTATGCTTTGAGGAAATTATACAATATGAGAACAGTTTCACAATACAATGTCAAGTGATTAAGAGTAGAATATAAAATGTATTTACATTATGAACCCAAATATGTTAAAATAGCACGTGCACACACGCGCCCTATAAAAGACTGAAAGCTAATACAGAAATGAGTTAGTAATGGTTGACTCTGGGTGGCAGAAACAAAACCTTAACTTTACTATTTGTATTATTAAAATTACTTTACAACAAGTACATGTAGCTTTATTAAAACAATAAAAACAGTATATTTAAATGAAATTATTTAAATAAAACTTATAAATAACTTATTTAAATAAAAGAACAAATGAAGTGCCCATCATGAGGCTTAGAACACTGAAGCTTGACTATCACTTATGCTTGTATTAACAGAGACAAGTTCACTGCTCATTTTTGAATTTCAGGTAATAATGTATGCCCCTTGGTTGAGATGGGCTTAAAGGGAACAATTTAATTAAAATAACAAATGTTAAGTGTAAAATGGAAGTCTAGCACAAAGTAGGCATGAACAAATGCTAGCCAAATCTGAATACATGCCATGGAAGCAGTCAGTGATTTTTCAAAATAAATAAATTAGTCCATTCCAGATCAGTATTCAAGTGCTGCTTCGGCACTGACATGGGGACTCTCCTGCTCACACTGCTGATGGTTAGTGCCCCACCATTTGGAAGGTGCTTCCAAATGCAGGAAGCAAACCTCGTCTTGATGGTGACAGAAACACAACACAAGGTATACAGAGATGAAAATAATGGAAGACTGAATACAAGAATAAACAATCCCGTTCCTAATTCCATAGCAAACTCTCCCATCAGTGCCCAGGGATCAATTCACAGCCTCTTGTTAAAACTGTGTTTTCAAGCCCCACAAGGACATGGAGTAGATTTCCCTAAGACAAAAGCATCAATGTGTCAAATGCACATAGAGATGTCCTAAAACAATGAGAAATACATTTTCATTTCACTCTGTTTATTTTTTATCTGAATTGCATTTCTTATTGTCTGGTGTTCTGTGATCACCCAGGGCTGTTATTCCTAGTCAGAATCCTACTTGGCCTCTCATATTTATTATTCATTGTCTCCAAATAAATTTGTTAAGCTTTATACAGGAATAACAGCACAAACTCAAAGATCTTGTAAAGTAATTTTTAGAATAAATCATTATTCATCCATAAAATTAACATATGGAATATTCAATTTTTTTCATTGAAAACCTTCAACAAAAACAAGATAATCCTGAATATGTAGATGTTTAATATTTTAATACTAATGAAATGTTTACAAATGCTTACTTTAGATTCTGAATCGGTGTCTATGTGAAGCCAAAACATATAGGAAGTAATGTTTTTTAATATTTGGAGCTGGCTGAGGATCAAGACAAAGGCAGACTTCGGGC
The DNA here is from genome assembly GCA_004026665.1 of Murina feae. Lineage (NCBI taxonomy): Eukaryota > Metazoa > Chordata > Mammalia > Chiroptera > Vespertilionidae > Murina > Murina feae. The sequence goes on along the minus strand of PVJC01006092.1, from coordinate 13,374 downwards.
CCTCTTATGGGGAATTCCTTCAGAGAAAACAAAACAGAGATGTTGAAAAAAGGTAGGAGGCAGAAAATAAACACGGAACAGCCCATGACAGGATTTCCCAAAGGATCCCAGCGTCATTGGGTGGGACTGTCATAAAACCACTTATAAGGCTGTGATCACAGATCTCCATCCATCTTCCAGCCTGTGGTGTTCTCCTAACAACACTGTTGGCTGAATACAAAATTGGGTGGTGCTCTCAAGGTGGGCAAGACTTCACATATTGGGGTTCATGCCTTCATCCTTCCAAGCCTGGGTTTCTCATCAGTCCTACGAACCCTAACAGTAGAGGGTTAACCAGATCAGTGGTCACTCACTATTTCCAGATTCAGGCAGTAGTCAGAGAAGCAGGGCCATGCCTTGGGCTGATGACATCCTGATTGGCAAAGGTTAAAGCACACAGAGAGGGGGAGTTAGCAAGTCACTTGGGATGGGATGATAAAGTTACAGATCTGGGCAGAGCCAGGAGCTCACTGAATCTTCTCTTGGTTTCCTCCCACCTCCCTGGCTGCTCCTCCTCTCTCTTTGACTGAAATTCCCTCACTGACACTGAGGTGGTTGTGCCTCAGGCTCCATCCTCACTTCCCTCTTCTTCCTCTTACACTCAGATACAAAATTGGGAAAATTACATTTCCAATTCACAAGTGTCATTGAAGAGCTTAAACAAGATAATACTGACACATAGTAAGCACCATCTTATAGGGTCTTGGTCTTCAGCAGACCTCCTGACTGGTCTCTCTGCTTCTATTTTGTTCCCTCACAGTCTAGTCTCCATGTGGCAGCCAGGTAAACAAACACAAAAATGATGACATTACACCCTCACTTAAACCCCTGCCTTAGCTTCCATTTTTTATTAGAGTCAAGTCAACATTCCTTCCTGGGGCCCACAGGCATGGGTGGTCTCTCTCCTGCACCACCTCTGATTGTCTCTGCTCCCAGGCCCCTCTTGGCTCATAGCCAGCCAACAGGCCGCCCTTGTGTTTCCCACATGCTTCCACTCCAAGCCTGCACACTCTCCCACCTGCAATGTCTCACCTGCAATCTTCAGATGGCTGGCTTCTTCCTGTCCTTCAGGCTCAACCAAGATATCACTTGCTCAGGGGGACCTGCCTTGACCATCTTATTCTGGCCCTGCCCCACTCTCTCATCACTGCTATATTGTACTGTATTCATAACACTTATCATTCCCTTCTCTACTCCATGAAGCCTTCCAACTGGGAATCTCATGTCACCAAACTGATTACCCACTCTATCCACTAACCTTAATAATGTTGTCAACTCTCCCTCCCATTTCCACCAGATTTCACTGCCTAAATCAGTGTCACGCTCCAAGTATCATTCTTTTTTAATTTTTTAATTTATTCTAATTTATTCTGGGCAATTTAAACATATCTATAGACATGTCCAATCTGCAGCCTCTTGGTTGGTTCCACAAACTCCGCACCTTCACCCAGCCTCAGCCACTTCTCTCCTCCCTCCATCATCTTCTTGATTTCCCTCTCTCCCTTCTTCCCATCACATTCCGTAGGTATTGACTGAAATTTTTACTTGCCTGTATCCTTGACTCTCCTGCCCTCATGAATTTGTCATTCTTGCTTTGCAAAACTACTACACTGGAATCCAACTCTCTGCAAATGGCAGGTAGCTCCAGAAAAACAAATCGTTGACTGATCTCATTTGAAATTCATGATGGAGAAACTCAAGTGGTTGAGTGATGTCAAATCCTGGTGTCTTCACTTTCCCATTTCTCCTAGATGACTATTTCACCAGCTTTTCCTCTTTCCCCATAGTTCCCAAACCATCCCTCCTGTTCCCACTTTCAGATAATGACCTGGCTTTCTACTTGACCAGGAATTGGAAGCACTTGGAGGAAAATGTCCAGACTCTCTCCACCACAGCTCCCTTCTCTCAAGCTCTGTGTTTACATGTTCTACCTTCCATCAGCTTAATCTAAGTCAGTGGTTCCCAGGGTGTGGTTCTGGAGAGTAGCATTAAGGTCCCCTGAGAACCTGTAAATGAATCATAGGCCACATCACAGGCCTACTGAATTAGAACTCTGGAGGTGGAGCCCAGAAGTCTGCATTTTTAAATTAAATTTCCTGGGATAACATTAGTTAATAACATTATAAAAGTTTCAGGTGTATAATTCTGTAATATATCAACTGTATATTGCATTGTATATTCACCACCCAAAGTCTAGTCTCCTTCCATCACCATATGTTACATTTGACCCTCATTACCCTCTTCACTCTCCCCCAAGAATTGTGTTTTAACAAGCCCTTGGGTGAATTCTGATGACCATGCAAGTTTGACAATCACCGTTAGAATAATAAACGCATATTTTCATCAAAGATCACCTGTCTTGTGCCACATCCTCTCTGACCTACTCAAGCACACTGCTCCACCAAGGCCTCCTTTCTCTCCTAAGCTATTAACTTTCCCCCTTCCCATGAGACCACTCCCATTGGCACAGAAACCGGCTGTTATTCATCTCATCTTATCAAAAAAGACTGACTTTTATCACCCTAATAGCCACCCATTCCCCAGTTTTCTGCCTCTTATACAACAATTCTCATCAAAAGATTTTTGGCCCAACCAGCGTGGTTCAATGGTTGAGCATTGACCTATGAACCAGGAGGTCACAGTTCAGTTCCAAGTCAGGGCATATGCCCAGGTTGCAAGCTCAATCCCCAGTAGTGGGTGTGCAGGAGGCAGCTGATCAATGATGTTTCTCTCTCATCATTGATGTTTCTATCTCTCTCCTCTCCCTTCCTCTCTGAAATCAATAAAAAAAAAATATTTTTAAAAGATATTTCTTTGTTTAGCTATTCCTAATTCCTCACCTCACATTCTCTCCAACACCCCCATCTTTCACCTCCACCTCTGCCACTCCCCAGGCCCTTGTCATTGTTGTTCAGGCCCTCTGAGCTGCAAAATCCCTTTTGCATGGCGCTGTGTTGGACACAGCCAGAGCCCTCCTCACTCCTGTTCCAGGAGGAGATCTCTGAGCTTCCCCCTTCTTCCCCACCTATACCACTCCCTTGGCAAATTCAACCGTTTTCATATCTTTAATACGCTCTGTATCAGTTAGGATTCTCCGGACAAATAGAGCCAACACGAAACACTCTAAATAAGGTGTACACAGGAGTGGGCCACAGTATGTTTACAGTTGTACATGAAACAGAGTCTACCCTTGTATTATTTATTAATTATTGCATCATTTTCTATACGAACAACTATAAACCTATTGTTGCCCACCACGTATGTATAAAGAAATTGATGTTAAAGAGTTGGCTAACACAGTTGTGGGGACCAGCAGTTGAAGCTCAGACGAGTCGATGCTGCTGTTTTGAGGTAGAAGCCCTTCCTCTCCCAATATGAACTTTGGGGAGACACAAACATTCAGACCACGGTAGAGCTCCTCTAACCAATGAGGGTCTACAGAGATGAAAGGGAGCAAGTTACAATGTCCCCTTCTCTTCTCCCAGGCTCTGTGGGCTGAGCTTCACTGGTTTCAGGGAGATTTTAAAATGAGCACTCTGTCTTTAACACACTTTACAGATTCCTGCCCCCCCCCCCGGCCCCGCCCCGCCACTCTGCCCTTTCCCTTTTGAGCACCAGATGCTCCTATGAAGCTAATTTCTTATGAAGCTAATTTCTTCCGGATGTGCATCCTGGAGGCAGGTGGGAGGTCCCACACACACACATTAAATCCTAGTCTTGCTGAGATTGACCTGAACATCCGGTCCTCAGGACAAGGCAGGGGGCGGGGGGTGGGGGGGATGCCTCTCTGAATCTAGCCCAGCTTTACTTCAGAGCTCCGCATCCATCAGCTGCTCCATCGCCAGTCACCGGGGACCTTGTCTTTTTGTCAGGATGCGCACATTAACAGGAGACTAATAGTTATGCAAATTAGAATTCATGTCTACCTCATCCGTGACTTAGAAACACATTTAGAGGCAATAAACTTTTTCTTTTCATTCTGCTGGAACTAAATGTTGCATTGTCAAGGAAACAGATTCCTACTTATAAAAACATCCTCTGGGGAAAGAAAGAGTGGATCTTATCTGGAAACTGATGGGGCAAAAGGGCTAATATTTTACACACTGCAATAAAAAATTTTTAAGGAACACAGGAAAGCATCTCAGCATGAGGACGGCTGGAAGAACAGGAACTCCTGAACAAGAGGTCAGCGCCCTGCCTCTCTAATGACTGCTGCTGGAGTTGACAGAGAGCAGGCGTTCCTGGGGTTTGCAGGCCTCTGTCCTCTCCTCCTGATGGCTGCACGGGGCCTGTCTCCTGTCTTCATCAAATCACTGCAGCCCCATTTCCTTCTCCATGTCTTCACTCTATTGGCCTCTGAATACTTCATTAACTTTTAAATCCAGCCACTTAAATGCTTGCATGGCCTAGTTCCCCTTCACTTTAAAGAATCGTTACAATGTTGTGTCTCTCCTCATACACTTTAATGATATCACTCAGGCATCTGGAAAAATAATCTCAATGATTCAACTTTAACTCCTTCGCTATTTATTTAAAAAGGCAACATCATCAACAGGCCAAAGTGGCCCTGGAAACAGGAGCTGCTCCTAAGACCATCTGGTCAGCTTAACTAACACAGCTGCTGGCTGCCTGCAGAGTGCTATGGCCAGTCATCCTGCTAGAACCAGAGGCCTCCAGAGCGCGTCCATCGGCACTCGGCTGGGGGGACCTGAGTTCTACGTCATCGTCTTTGACCCTGACCCGCCAGGACATCCTTCCTCATGTACGATCACACTTCAAACCACTGCAGAGGGCGTTTGGCCTGATTGCCTCTGGAGTAAAAGTATTTTGTACCTTTTTAATGGAATAACGTTATTTCACTTTTTCTTTCTCTTGGTTATTCCTCAGTGCTATAGCATGTGAAGACCGAAACTGTACAAGATGCAGTTAACAATACAGGTAATAAACAGTATTAACATATCAGAAAGGGCACAATATTGCTAAAAATACACATAGCCAAGAAAGGTCTCAGTTCACAAGCTCATACTTTAGAAGAAACCATGCATGCCTAATGAGTTACTGGGTGTGATGCATTAGGAAAGCGACACACTCTAGTGTCCAGAGGGGTTGGGATAGTGTTGTCTGGTGGGGAACCCAGTCCCTGAGCCATGCTGCCTGCCTTGAACTCTCAGCTCTACCTCTTTGCTCTATGACCTCGGGCAAGTGGTTTGATCTCTCTGTGCTTCAGTTTTACATAGGCAAAGTGAGAATGATAACATTATTTAGGGCAGTAGGATGTCATAAGCTTTAAATAAATTAATAAACATAAAAAACATAGGTGGTACTGAACATTTTATGTCACAGAAGGAGATTCTGTGAACGTTATTCCTTAATTTTCTATTAAAGCATAAATTTGATTCTGAGCAACTCCAGCCTTTGGGGTTCCTTTTGGAAAGAGCCCCTGACCACCCCATGTCAGACTGTCAGCAAGCCCAGGTCTGTCCGCACAGCCTCTTGCAGGCCCCATAGCCTCTTGCAGGCCCCATGGCCTCCTGCAGGTCCAGCGCTCCAGGGCAGGCCCCCCAAGAGTCCACAAGCCAAGACAAAACACAAACACCTGGCATGGGTGACACTGCCAGCAGCGGGCAAAGGCCTGAAGTGTGCAGGGCACTCCCTGCAGATACAGGAGAGATGAGGACAGACAGCAGGAACAGGGCAGAGTCCCCAACCTTCCACTTGAGTGTCTGTGAGGAGGTCCCATCCCCGCATCCCCAGCCTGTGCTTGAGAAGCCAACAGGGCCGGAGGGTCCAGAGTTCACTTTACAAGGTCAATTTGTCCAATACAAAACGCATGCTTTCCAAGGAGAAGTAAAATGTAATCCTGGATATTCTAGCAGAAACTTTAATGACTTGGAAAGATGCTCACAATATTTTGTTAAATAAGAGAGTCGGGTTATAAAACAGAATCAAGAATTGTCTCGCTATTCGTTTTCCAGGGCTGCCAGAACACAGTGCCACAAACTTCATAATTTAAAACAATGGAAATGTATTCTCTCTCAGTTCTGGAGGCAGCCGTCCAAGATCAAGGTGTGGGCAGGGCCTGCTCCCTCTGAAGGCTCCAGGGGAGGGGCCTCCCTCACCTCTTCCTCCTCCTGCTAGTCACCAATGCAGGCCGTTCCTCCCTGTGCCAGCATTGGCATCACTCCAGTCTTTGCCGCTGTCTTCACTGGGTGTTCCCTCTGTGTATGTGCCTTCACGTGGCCACCTTCGTGTAAGGGCACCAGTCATAATGGATGAAGTGACCTCTCTACTCCAGAATGACCTCATTTCAACCTAACATTACATCTGCAATGTTCTAATTTCCAAATAAAGTTACAACCTGGGGTACTGGAGGTTAGGACGTCAACATATGTTTTTGGAATACACAATTCACCCAAAACAGACTTTCGTGTTAAATTAAAGAGCCCGCACCTTTTTCAACAGCAAAAGATGAATGCATCTCTTTATGAAAACATACACACACGTTTTTACCCAGATGAGATCCTATTCTACATGCCATGGTCACCTGCTACTACATCCTCTCCAGTCCCCTATCACCTCCCTTTCCCACCAGGTGAGCTATATTGACACCTGGATGTCAGTGTCCTTCTATATGCTTCTAATTACTCAGAGATTCCCGCACCATCATTGCAGGCATATTTTCATAATGTAATCGTGCATCTTTGGGGAGAGTTCTGTCTGTTTTGGTGCAGGATTCTCCAGCTGACCTTGGTGAACACCGTGAAAGCAGGGATTTTGCCTCCCTTCCCTGATTCACTTTGAATTCCATTCATCTAGGCCAGTGGCTGGCTTATCACAGTCAACAGCTGATTGGGAAAAGAAGTGAGGAAGCAGGACAGCGTTAGGAAGTATGGATCAGTTACGCATCAATTATAATACTGAGAAATGTATAGTCTTAACAGACATACCCTTTTTTTAAAAAAAAAAATTGCTTTGTTGCACCCAAAAGCTTGAAAGAGAACATTATGGAAAAGAAGGGCGATACAGGATTAGTGGCATTTTGCATGGCATTTGTAAGTTTGTCTCCATTTCCCAACTTTTGTCTTTATGTTTGAAAGCCAAGTAACATAAAATTATCCTAGTAGCCATGCTCTTTTTCCCAGCCTAATGCACAACAAGATACTTGTTCTTTCCCAAAAAGATACTCCATTTGTAGCAGAAGAAATCCCTTCCCGTTGAGAGGCTGTGATGCCCTGTTACACATGGCGGCAAATGTTTGCTGAACCTGCTGACCGTTCCTTGTAATCTCAGTAGCCAAATGGCTGTGACACTGCAACAATATCAAAATCTGGTCACTTCTTCCCTGTCTTCCCAGGCAATCAAGGACCCAACATCTCCTCTGTGCTAAGCAACCCTGGGGCTACTCCTCTCCAGCAGCTGGGCAAGAGACACTGCCAGAGCCCCTTACAAACAACCCATCAGAAGGAGAGGCCCCGAGAGAGTCTGCACTTGAGCAAACGGGGTGGGTGTCCCAGTAAGGGCAAACCTCAGCCCCGTGCAACGCGTGTTGTTAAAGACAGAGCCCTCGCCCAGGATCTCTCAGCATCGAGTGGCACTCCGAATTAGACTTTGCAGAACGCCTGCAACGTAACCAAGAGCGCCTGGGTGGCAGGTGCTTTATCCACCCTGTCAAGCTGAATGTGGCACAGTCCAGGTGATTCTGCTGTGCTGGGCACACACCATGCCCATGGAGGCTTGTCAGCAGCCACAGGGAGAGGATGGAGCAGCATCGAGGGGAAAGGGAAGGGGGTTAGCATTCAGAGAAAGCTAAAAGGTCCCCTCCTTCATCCCTTCATATTGCAGGTGCACTAGGATAGACCAGAGAGCCCAATGGCTTCTTGCGAAAGACACACACGAATAAGTATTTGCACATTCGATCCAAATTCAGGGGCCTAAGCAGCAGCCCTCTGCCTTGCATAACCTAAATTGGCAGCCTGCCATGTCCAAACATACCAGTTGATTTTCTGCACCTCATTTGACCTTTCACTCTATGGGCAGCTTATCACTGACTATATCAGCTTGGGCAAGTGAGGTCGGGGCTGTACAAGTAGCCTATATCCAATTGCTTCTGCTCGGCATCCTTGATATGGCTCAAAGCCACCAGCAGTCCCTGCTGGCATCCACTAGCTTGCAGGCACTCACCAAGTCTGGCCAGCCCTTATTTTGATCTGAAAATCTTTGAGAGTTTATTCTTGATATGTAAAGAACTTCCAACAGGTGAGAGAAGCACTTCTATTAAGATCTTTTTCTCCTTTTCAAATATAGGAATAAGTGGGTGATAGGAAGCCAAATGGAAATATAATTGTAGTTCTATTAGCCTTTCCTTTCATCTCCGAGAGAAATGTGGGTTCTTGTGTGGGTTGATTTCAGCCAAACAATATTCAACTCATTAAAAGCGACTGGGCAGGGTATTTCAGAAAACAATGCAGAGAGAGGGTTGTAAGTAAAAATGAAAATGTTTTGTGTTCTAAACATGGAATACATTTTTATGTACATTTTCTTCGTAGTATAGACACAAAATTAAGAGGAAAAGAAAAATGGAAGTATGGTCTCAAGTTAATAATTGCCTCCCCACTCCATAACAAGGGGCTATGTGTGGGCAATGCGTGCATTTTCAGACACACACCTATGCTCACTGAATCTTCTTAGAGGTACCATTTCACAATGCTAACACCTGTCCCCTCCTACTCCAAGCACATGGAAAATGAGCTGGGGGACATTACTCCTTTGCCTTCCTCAGCCCTCACACCCTAAGTAGCTTATTCACTGCCTAAATTGCCATCCAGATCCGAAAAAGGAGCATCAACCCAGGGCTGGAAGAGCTTCCTCCTCAGCATCTAATACAAAGTAGTGACTTCAAAAGCCAGGCAACACAGGCAGCCTTAGCTCTGCCCTCCAGGAACAGTCGGACTGTTGCTTAGAAAAATGACACAATTTATGACTTATTTAGAGGATATACTAGTACATATGCATAGTCATTTTCTTCATTAATTAAAATGAACAAATTCTTTGACAGATTTTTAGATCAAAATGCTTGGAAAAATAGGCACAAGTGATTCAGTGTGTGAATAGGATGGGACCCCCGACATCCCCACCACCACCACCACAACAGCCAGACAAAATGAGGTGCCCCATAGTGGAACCAGAGACTGTTTCATGTATTATTTCTAAAACAACACTGATTGTAAAACACCCTTTTATTTTTCCAATGACGAAGAAAATTTGTAAATTGAGCTACAGCAGGATGCCGTAATGACTGTGTGTAAGATGCATGATTTGTCACAGCTGTCTCTCCTTACTTTGGACACCTGTGTTCTAGTCGCAGGGATTTGGCAATTTCTCCTGCCTTGGCCATGTTGGTTGCCCTACACTAGGCAATTCTTATTCATACATATCAGTAGTAATTCATTCTCACCTACTTCTTTTCTTAGGTCTAGTAGTCAGCTTCTGATAAATTATACTGCAATAACAAACACCATCAAAATCCTAGCATGACGTGGCTGTGCTCCACAGGCCCTCATTCTGGCATCTAGGCTGAGGAAGCATCGCCTATCAAAGATATACCATCATCATGGCACAGGGAAAAGGGACTAGCCGAAGGCTGTGATGGCTCCTAAGCTTGTGCTCAAAAGTACATACATCACTGTGCTCACACGTCACTGACCAAAGGAATTCACATCGTCAAGTGTGACATAACTGGGATGTGGAGTACGCTCCTCCTACGGGCAAATGCAGGAAGGTGGGGCCTTGTAGGGAGGGGTCCAGTAGGGAGGAGCAGTGAACATCTTGAACAAATATTATAATCTGTCATTAAACCTTGAGTGGTCACTTTGTGAGAAATTAGAAAATATGCTTATTCTATTGAAGAGCATTATTTACTCTACTAATAACACATTTATACTGCTCTGTTTTCATGGCCTTTTGTGTATTTAGTAGCTTTTCCTTTAAATGCCAAATCTTATGTAAATTCTGGAGATATTTTAACTGTCAGTTAAACTCAACCATGGAGTTACCAGCACATTCATGACTCACCGAAGCCCCATCAGTGTGACAGCCAGACTAAGTCCACCTGTACACAGGCAATGCCAGTGATGTTGGCTGCTTCCTGACCAACAGAAAGCTTAAGACATCATCATTTGGAAGATGCATTTCAGTTGCACATTTGCCACCAACTTGCAGAATATTTGGAATTGTATTTAACTATTTAACATTACTAGCATGATTTCTGATTTCATCTATTTTTCTATATACTTGTATACTTTTGTATATGTATATATAAAATTAATATTTGCTGTTAGATATAATGAAAGGAGCATAATTTAAGAGTTTCATATGTGCATGTATGCACATACATATGTATCTATAGAAAAATACGTAAATAGGCATGAACATCATATTCACAGATAGTAATTTTGAAGAAATGATGAACCACTGTCATTTTAAAATCCTGTTCAGTATCAGGATTATAGACATAGATTGAACCTTCTGTACAACCTAGAAGCCTATAAATATAGAGCTCAGAGCTGGATGGCATTACTACTGGCACAGGAAGGCTTTCTGTATGTTTTTGAAATGTCTAACCATCTTGAGTTGGGTTACAAATGCTGGCAACCATCAACCAGACTTCTGAAGTAGAAAAATGACTTGTGCTGCAACTACTGACAACAGACCTTTTATTCTAAAGGGATAAAAAATTCAAAAGTGAATGTGAATGCTGGCAAGCCCATATGTCTTTGCTCAGGTGTCATTACCACATCTCTGGGAAGTTCCTGAGTGACTACCCCTGCTTCACAACTAGAGAGGAAATATGGCAGCAATCATTAATCTCACAGGGAAAGTGGTGTGTGTATTGAAAAAAGATCTCTATATGAATCTTGACTTCTACTTTGGAAGATAAAAAATAGGACTCATTGGGAAGAAGAAGTCCCCTAATATGACCTATATTCCTCCACCCAGTTTCACATTTAATATGAAAACTGGTGATGTTTTGATTAGAATGTTCATTTTACCTCAAATCCAAGTGTATGCTCTTGGAAGAGAAGAGGATCCCACAATTAAAGCGAGAAGCCCAGATTTCTTTGCTATGCTGGTAGGGATAACAGCGCATGACAGAGAGCCCCTTCGTGAAAAGACCTTCCTCCAGCCCATCTACACGCAGAACATGAAGGCCACTGAGAACTCGGTAAAGGACCCACCCGGCAGACTAAAGTCCAAAAAGACAGGATCAACCAGAATAATGGAGGCGTTTTTGCCTCTGTAGATTTCTTGCGGGATAAGTAGTAGGAGGCAAAGGGAGATGGTAAGTAAAGATAAAAGGGAATAAAACACTCATGTTAGGGAATTTTTGTTTTCAAAACAACCCAATGCTATCTATGGTGTTTTGGGATAATCAGTAAAAAAGTAGTTCTTTTCACTCAAGTAACAAAGAGAAGATGAAGCTTTGATCACTTCAAAGGAAATCAAATACCACAAATGGGAAAACTGTAAGGACAGATGGAGAAGGAGAGAATTAGCTTGTGAGGGTATTATAATAAAGCAGTCCTTGGAAGACACAATCAAATACACCCACTATGCACCTGTGGAGTAGGCACCCTGCTACGTTCTCCATCTAGGACGGCACCAAGCCTGCAGTCTGAGAACGCAGAATGTGGGCAAACAGAACAGCAGGCAGGTGCACCCTGAGGAGAACAAGATCTGATCAAGTCAAGTCATGGGATTAATTACTATTAGGTTGCTGGTTTTTTTAAATGGGCAGGAAGACCGCACAAAACATAAGGATGCATGAAAAGTAGGCCTTGAGAAATCCTATCACCCTGTGAGCAGATCATTCTGGACGTGGTGCCCAGATCCTGTGTCTGGGTCCAGATGTAGGGAACATAACCTGCATCCACATTTCAGATCTGCAACCACATTTCAGAACTGAGCCTCTGCTATTAAGTGAATGCACCGAAGCAATTAAACAACTTTGTCATCAGGAAAGTGAAGAACGCAATTCAGAGATAGTAAAGCAAATCTAACTCACAATATTAATCCTTCTGTGTTGAATTTAGGCATGAACTGTGTAATCATTGTCTTTAAAACAATCTGTGTCATTTGAAATCACATGAAACACTATGGGATTTCAGCATAGTTGAGCCTGTGACATATTGGCTTTGGGGTTTGATTTGAAATTTTTAGTTGATGGCAGACTTGTGGTTTTTCATTTGAAAGGAGTGAGAGAATTTGTGTTTCATAGTGTAAGAAAACTTGGTTTGTTATATTTGTCATGATATAACAAATCACTACTTACATGTGTAAGAGCTAAGTTAAATGCTTAGAAGGAATTTGCATGTTGTTTGTAAGTCCATCCTGTCAGGGATATAAAATGTTCAGATATATTAAATTTTAAAAATAGTTTTTAAATACTTAAGGGAATTTAATTAGTTAAGTTTTTTTTAATCTTCACCCTAGGATATGTTTCCTTATTAATTTGAGAGACGGAGAGAGAGAAAGAGAGAAAGAGAGGGGGGGAGAGAGAGAGAAAGAAAGAGAGAGAGAGAGAGAGAGAAAGAGAGAGAGAGAGAGAAACATCAATGTGAGAGAGAAACATTGATTCCCATAAGTACCCTGTCCTGAAAGCGAAACTGCAACCTAGGGATGTGCCCTGACTAGGAATTGAACCCACAACCTTTTGGTATATGGGCCAATACTCCAACCAACTGAGCCACCCAGCTAGGAAAGTTTCTAAGTTTGGTGACTGTTTAGTTGAATGCCACCTGTTTAACTAATGAGTTAACTGAATAAATACTCATAAACAAACACAAGTAGTATTCTTATTTTTATACCAAAATTACTAAATTTATTAGTGAAAATTTGTCATTAAACAGCTTAAGAAAAAAATTAATTTTCAACTTCAGAAACTGAGCATTGATTTAAACAAAAATTATTATAAGTAATCTTTTCTGAACTGAACTCTTTACTAAATTTTTTAAAATCTAAATTATTGCATACTTCAAATAGACTCAGAAGGGTGTCACATTATACTTTGATATATAAGGGTTCCTGAATAGCCATCTGAAGGGTGAAAGAATTATCCCAATATTGCAGCTAATTTTAAACCCCCTACTGCATTGAAGATGATCCTTTTTAGTACAGTACCTAGCTTGCAACCATTCAACCTATCTAATATAATAAAAGAGAAACATGCAAATTTGACCGTTACCACCAGCCAATCAGAGCAGCTGTATGCAAATTAACCCAGCCAAGATGGAGGCCAACAGCCATGGAGCTAGAGCAAACCAGAGGATTCTGTTGCAA
>PVJC01006091.1:0-56336 GCA_004026665.1 Murina feae | reverse complement strand
CTCCATCTTGGCTGGGTTAATTTGCATACAGCCACTCTGATTGGCTGGTGGGCGTGGCTGTGAGCAGAGGCTCAGCCAGCCTAGGCAGGCAGTTGCAACAGAAGCCTTTGGTTTGTGGCTGGGTTAATTTGCATACAGCCACTCTGATTGGCTGGTGGTAACGGTCAAATTTGCATGTTTCTCTTTTATTATATTAGATTATTATGGTAATGGTGAAAAAAATTATTTTCAATCAAAATGTTTCCTCCATTGAACAAGTATCTATTGAGCTCAGTGCCTCTGTATATAGCAGGATATAGCAAGGACATCCCTGCCCTTGTGGTGGAGAAGACAAAGAGCACTTAAGATAAATATGTAGTGCTAGAATTTAGTAAGTTCTAAGGTGAATAAAATAAAGTAAGGGTGGGAAGATAGGAAGTGTGTGCAAAGAAGTGACATTTTGGATGATGTAGTTTTATTCATCTACGAAAATTCCTTGTGTTATGGACAGTGTTGTTATTCTCTTGGAACGCAAGCAATGCCACAGAGTGTTGAGTGCTGTTAACATGTCATAGAGCCTAAGCAGTCAAAATTGGTTTAGGTCCTCGCTCACTCATTCTACAGCATTGTCTTGTATTAAAATACAGACTGAGATACTTTCATTTCCCAGTAAATGTGAGTCTCCGTCCATATGGATTATGTTTGTTTTATTTTGTTTGTTTGTTTTTTGCTTTCTCTTTGATTACAGGCCACATTTATTTGAAAGTTAACCTGCTTAGAATGTTTTCCCCACATTTTTGATCAGTAAAACAAAGAAAAGGGTTTAGAAAAACTTTATGGTATGGGGAGGGGAGGCTTAGGGAAATACATATATATGCAGGTATTTGTGTAGGTATGTATATGAACACATCTTTTCAATAATGTCAATTACTAGCTTGCTGCCTATGCTTCTTAATTTTTTTTGAATGGAATGTATTTAGTATGCATGTAAAACAGAAATGAGAATGTCATGTATTATAGAATTAGTTGAACTTTTTACACATTGACAACTTCTCATTTTCTCTGACAAATACTCAATCAGTACTTCAATGTATTAGGAGTAGGGCTCATTAACATGCATAAACTAGTGGCCTGATCTATTTATAATGAATCTTTAATGTGTGACATAGTGTAGCTCCTTAGTTTTGTAATAAAAGTTAGAGTAGCCTCCAGTGATCAACCAGGTTCTGAGACCAATATAACCTGGATAAGACCTTTATCCATAACAACTGTCATTAGGAATGACTAGCATTTCACTAATTAGCTCATCATTTATAACCCATAAGCTTTTCACAGATGGTAAATGTTTATAAACCCCCGCAGATGTGTGCACAGCTGACTCTCAGTTATCCGCAGAAGTAGGGGACATAGATAATTTAGATTCACACACAATATGAACTCCTCATTTTAGCTAATTTCAATTTTTTTTTCCTCTTTGGACTTTTTACCACAGCTGTTAATGTAATAGCAAATTAATCCAATTTTAACTTGTTCTCTTAGTGATGCACATGTCCATATTAGGGAAAACACTAATATGTACAAATGTGGTCACAAGATGGCTGGCAAGAGGTTGAAAATGGGAAACACAAATGGAGATAACTATATTGAGCAATAGAGAATTGTTCATATCCGTTTGTAGCTACATGTCTAATAAGTTTCAATTTTTGAAATCACAGCAAGCCAGCCACCCACTTCAACAATGTTGTACCTAAACTCTCGGGCAGAAGGGAAAACGTCCTTTTATTTGAGAGAAAGGAAAGGACACCATTTCTGTGGTAGTCTGGTCCTGTTAACAATCATTTCTTTAAGAGGTAACTATTTCTATAATTTAGGGTCAATTTTTCATTGTAATTTCAGCTACCAACGTCTCATACTGAATCAAGTTGAGAGGTAAATGTAATAACCCACGTGTCATGAAGTTACTTCTTTGCCTTAGTTCCTTTGGCCTATTGAATTTTGGGTCTTGCTGATTTCTTAATCCAAAACATTCATTCATTCCCCTTTGTGCACTGAGCTGTATTTCACTGATCTAGTCAATTTTAAAGACAATATTTGATAGAGTGCACCCAGAGCCAGGAGCCCTGTGGAGATAACTGAGGTCCATAGACCATTTATGGAATGAACTTTTAAGGACAACCAATGCTCTCCCAGGTCCTAGCAATCAGGCATTCGATCAAAGTGATGGTTCCTCATATACCTTATTTTCTGGCGTATAAGGTGACTTTTTAACCCAGGAAAATCTTCTCAAAAGTCGGAGGTCGTCTTATACGCCGAGTGTGGTCTTACAGGGCGGGTGCTGAAACTTCCTAGCTGGACTGGAAAACCTGTGGTCACTGCATACGGTGTGGGGAGCTCAAAAACGGCCACACTCCATTTATTTCAATGGAGCCGGACAGAGACCGCAAGTGTCTCCGGTCGGCTCCTTTTTGTGCTGCATACAGTCTCTGTCTGGACTTTTTAACCCAGGAAAATCTTCTCAAAAGTTGGGGGTCATCTTATATGCCAGTCATCTTATACGCCGGAAAATATGGTCCCTTAATTCCTATTTAGATTTTTGTTCTTTTTCTCATGCAATCCTTTTTTTCTAAATAAAATTATTCTCAAACTCAGTTTTTATTTGAGGATTTCTGTATTCATTTTGTCAGCTTTTTGTAATTGAGAGTAAAATCTATTTTTCTCTTGAGAGAGTTCAGCATATTTTTGCCTTCAGTTTCTTTGCAATTGCTAATGAGTTCGTGGAAAGTTCAGTTGTCTCTCATTTTCATTTCTTTTCTGTGTTATTTGCTTTCTCTGGAAGCATATGTCAGTTCCTTTTCTAACTTTCTGTTCATTCAGATTTGCCTTGTTATAGTTGCTGACTTCCTTTCTTTTACAAATATGGTGCTGTTACTCTAAGATTTTTAAATTTCTTCAGTTTGTAATATTAATGCCACAATTTCTATGTCTCATTGGGGAAAGGATAGATAGGGCATGCTTAACTAAGAACATTCTTGGTACCCTAAGTGCTAATACACAAATTTCCACTGCTTTACTGTATTTAGGGTCCTATGTTTTAAAATGCAAATAAAACATTTCAAAAATATAAGTGCAAATACAGGTATCAAAAATTATCACTGGGTGGCCATATTTTGAATGAACCTACTCTGCCTCTTTATTAGAAAATTTCATAGCATTGTGCTCTCTCTTTTGGAATATTCATTATACAGGTCATCATAAATCACCCTGGATTGTAAGTCCCCTGAGGACAGTAGCTGGGTCCGGTTTCAGTGCCTGACACATATTCCTAGTGCATTCTTGTAGGATTGAATTGAATTATAGACTTTATAGTTCCATATTTTCAACTCCTTGGACAAAACCATTTGACTATTCTGCTAGCACCTTAAAACCAATTCATCTAACACTTAATATCATGTTCCACATAAAACCTGATTTTCATGTTTTTATTTTGGGTTAATGATATGGCCATTTTCCCAGTCACCCAGGGTTGACACCTTCACACTATGCCAGCTTTAATAATAGTGAAGTACAATTTTGATTATTTCACACCTTTCAACTACATTCTATGGCAGTTTTTCAGCCTTGAATCCAAGCTCCCTCAGCCCCTGTTCCTGATCTTTTTTCCCCTTCTTCCCGGTGCGCCATATGCTGCTGTCAGAGCTTGAGGGTCAGGGCCCCGTGGGCTCCTGTCAGTGCTCCAGGTGCCACTCACGGGGAGTGGCACCTCACAGCCTCCAGTCCGTTTATCCCAACTGCTCCTGACAGAAAATTCCTGTGAAGTCGCTACTATTCTCGAGCTTACTCTCCCTGTTTTGGATTCTTGGTATTAAATTAAGCACTTTCACTTTCTGTATCTGAAATAACATTATTCTTTTTTGAAAATTTTATGAGAAACAAATGCATTGAAAAGTCTTTTTTTCAAAATTCTTCACCAATATATAAAAATACTAAAACATCCTAATATATGTTCACCTGGAAGTAAGCGATTGCCAGTCAGCACTGTCAGACTTATTTCTCAGCATGGAGTCCAATTCTTGTGGGGGACAAGTCAGAGTCTGCTGGGAAGTGGTGGTTTGCAGTGTAGTTAACCTTTTCCTCTCTGATTTACTCTTTGATTAAAGGGTTATGAGTGTTCACTGCCTGAGAGTCACATCTTGTTAAATGTCATCGTTTCACATCTACATATATATTTAAACAGATACGTTATAATTTTTCCCTAACATTCTGTGCTTTTGCAATTGAAGGCATCTGTTCAGCAACCCAGACCTTATATAACACACAGGAACAACTTTGGTAGCATTCTTTTTGCCAGTGAGTCAACACTGGTTTTTAAATGTGGCTTTCATTAGAATTGGTCACTGTGACCAAGCTAATCAGATGCAGGCTCTTAAATACTTACAGGGGAGACATTTTGACAACATTTAACACAGAAAGAATTTAATAAGTAATGCCTCTCTTCAGTGCCGTGGGGTGGAGTAATTGCTAACTAAGCAGGAAGTCAGAAAAAACTCTGCTTTGTAGCTAATAGCTGTGAGTGGTCATAGAAAGCTCTGTATCCAGTGTCCCCACTGATAAAATAAATACTTAGCGGTTTTCATTTACTATGTTTTGAAGATGGTCCATATCAACAAATTAAATATGTTTCATTATTTTTTCACATTTAACATATTTCAGTATATGAATATCATAGTTTATTTGGTCTATCTCTTGCAGATGGGCATTTAGGTTAAGTCTGTTACTATGAATATCCTTGTATGTATGCCCTTGAATACATGTGAGTTATAAGTAGGATCATTTTCTCAGAAAAAAACTATTTCATCAAATGGTATGTGTAATTTTATTTTAGATATAGATGACCAGATTGCATTCCAAAGAGATTGCATCTGTATTATATGTCCATCAGCAATGTGTTGAGTGACCTGTTTTCTAACTTTTACCATTGTTCTAAATTTTTATTATTGCTATGCTGATAGGTGAAAAGGGATCTCCCATTGATGTATTTGGAATATTTTTAATTATGAGTACGGTTGAGGATTATACTCTGTAAAAGTCTCACTTATTTTTATGCTGGGTTTCTTGAACATAGCATTTCTCTGGTTTTTCATTGTATTGTTGTTATTTTGAATTTGTTGGTGTTCTTACTGAGCTATAATGTTCTTTATTTAAATAAAAAATCAGTCTTAGGGAATACCTGTGTGTCAAATATTTTTTCTCCTTTCTCCTTTCATTGTTTATGTGTATACTTTGTTCTTATTATTCTTTTGATTTGTAGATATTTAGTATGATGAAATCTGCATGGCATTTGGGTATTTAGATTTTTCTTAGGAAGATCTTTTTAGTCTACAACTAATGAAAAATATACTTTCCTATGTTGTCTGCTATACTTTGCAATTTCATATTTTGTTGAAATGTTTGAGCCAGTTGAAATTTATTTTGGTGTAAATGGCAGAGTGGGATTCAAATAAATAATCATCACCACAGAAGTTACTGAATATTTTCTTATACTCTACTGATTTAAAGTGCCACATTTATTATGTATCATAAAGTAAGTTTTCATATGTATTTGATATTAATTATCAAGAGCGGTATATAATGTGCATTATTTTCCAAGCTTATTTATCACAGAACCACCCCCGCTTGCCCCACAAAACACAAATACACACAGAGAAAGAGAGAGAGAGAGGAGAGAGATAAAGAGAGAGAGCGCTTCTCATGGGACTAGCATTCTGTATATATACTTTGGGAAATTCTGTTTGTCTTTTTGAAGTTTCGTTTTTTAAATATGGGATGTCTATTGAATACAATCTCAGCTTTTGCTATACTGTTTTGTAATAGCAAGCTAATTCCTTGATTATATGGTTACTTTTAAATCTTGTGACTTACATGTGTTTACATGCTTTTTTTTGATAGAAGTAAATGAGCAAATAACTTACATTTCTGGTATTTTGCCTATTGTTTACATTAATTTTAAAAAAGAAGGAACTTCAATAAAATATACCAGATGAAGGAAAATTAAAGACCTTCATGAGTTAAACTAAATGAGAAATATGCCGAAATCATTTTCTTACAACAGAATTAAAAACATAAGAAATTTGAAAATTAAAAATTAATAATAATACTGAATGATTTTTACAGTATATTTATATCACCATTTTTCCTGGTTGTTTATATAATTAAAATAATAGAGTGCTTTATATATCACAGCCAATAATGGATTTTTAAAAAATCCTCACTGGAGGATATTTTTTCTATTGTTTTTCAGAGAGAGTTGAAGGGAGAGAGGAAAGAGAGAGAGAGAGAGAAACCTGGATGAGAGAGAGACACACACATCAGTTGGTTGCCTCCTCTGATCAGGAATGGAACCAGAGACCCTTCAGTGTGCAGGCCCATGCTGTAACCACCGAACCACGTCCACATAGGCCAGTGCTAATGGATTTTTTTAAAATATATCTTATTGATTTTTTACAGAGAGGAAGGGAGGGATATAGAAACATCAATGAGAGAGAAACATCAATCAGCTGCCTCCTGCACACTCCCTACCTACTGGGTATGTGCCCACAACCAAGGTACATGCCTTGACCGGAATCGAACCTGGGACCCTTGAGTCCGCAGGCTGACGCTCTATCCGCTGAGCCAAACTGATTAGGGTGCTAATGGATTTTTTTAAGACTAGAGAATTCAACCCTGGCTTATCTTGCTCAGTGGTTGGAGTGTCCATTGCCGGGTTGCAGATTTGATCCCTGGCCCTAATCACAGGGTATGTGATAAGCGGCCAATAGATTTATCTTACATTAATTACATTAATGTTTCTCTCTCTCTCTCTCTCTCTCTCTCTCTCTCTCTCTCTCTCTCTCTTTCTCTCTCTCTCTCTCTCTCCCCCCTCCTTCCCTCCCCCCCTCTCTCCTCTCTTCCCTCCCTTTCTCCTCCTTCCCTTCCTCCTCCTTCCCTTCCTCCCTCCCTCCTGCTCTCCCTCCCTCCTTTCCTCTCTCCCTTTCTCCCTCCCTCCCTCCCCTTCCTCTTCCTCTCCCTCTCCCTCAATCCCTCCCTCCCTCCCCGCCTCCCCCCTTTCATCTCTCTAAAAATGAATGGAAAAAATATCCTCCAGTGAGGATTAACAACAACAAAAAGACTATAGAATTCATATAAGAAAAAGCCTTTCTTTTACTCTTTCTATAACTGTTTACTATAAGGCGTGAAATTATATTCTAACTTATATACACTATAACAAATAGTATGGTCATTATGATTTTACATTCAAACATTCCTGTAAAATATTTTTTCACTCAAGCTTTGAAAATATAGCCTTATATAGCAACTAGAAGAATGATCCCATTATCTGTGCTCAGAGTTCAAAGATAATTGCCACAGGTCCAAGCATATTCAAGGTAGGAAGCAGGTAGCAATGTGTGATGGCTGTCTCAGCTCTTGCAGATGTTCAAGATAAGAAGAGGGAGAGGTTATCAATCTATGCCTCTTCTATTCCTAGAAACACGACAGCAGATGTCCACCTATGCTTTACTGGTCAGAAATGCATTACATGCTCCCACCCCTCACCCTACCTTCCATGCAAGGGAATCTCACAATGAGGTTTTAACTTTTCCAGCCTCAGTAGTGGAAGCAGACAAGAGAGTGAATGTGTTACATTGGCCGGGCGTATTAGTGCCATATTAGTCTAAAAGAATGGTCATCATAGTTATTAAGGCCTTACCATGTGTAAGGCACTGTTCTAAGCTCTTCACATATATTATCTTACTTAATCCTCACCGCAGCCCTCGAAGATAGATACTGTTATTACATCCATATTATAGTTAAGGAAGTGGCACACAGCTGGTAAGAGTAAGAGTGAGATTTAAGCCCAGCATTTTGATTCTTTGATTTTGCTTTCAGTTGTTCTATTTTAAGGGTGGGGGTGTGTGCCTTCTTTATAAAATATTCTAGTTGTTTTCCTTCTAACTTATAACAGGAAAAATACTTAATTGAAGCTATGCGAATAGTGGAGGAAAAAAAACAAATATTAAAGTATTGTTTCTAATATAAAATTCCACTATGGTTGAGTGAGTCATTTCATTAAAAGAGCTATTCTAGTTTTCATTTTATCAGTTAAATCCCAATGAAAATTAGCTTTCTAACTCCTCTGACTCAAATTTTTATTTTCAAATCTAAATTAAGACAAGTTCAAACACTTTGCTCTCTGATTTAAGTGGTTTTTTTTAACTTTGTTCTGGAAGTTTATAGGTTGAACCAGGTTACCAAACAAAGCAAATGCAATCTGGTTCTCAGAAGGTCAATAATCAGCAGCATAGAGTAAGAATTTATATAATTTTGTTAAGGCAACTGTCTCGTTTCTTTTAGAAGGAGTTGAATTGTGTGCAGCAGGTGCACACCTCAGTAACTGGAGAAATGGAGCATTTCTTCCCTGTGTCCACTCCAAATTCCAGGTGGTTATCCTTATGTCTCTTACTAGTACTGAAATCACATAAAAAGTGGTGAGATACATGTTAAGACAAGTGAAATAAGTAAGACAGTGAAAGACAGATACTGAATGATTTCACTTAACTTGTGTAATCTAAAGAAAAGAAAACAAAAAATACAAATCAAACCAAACAAAGGTCATCCATTCAGAGAACAGATTGGTGATTGCCAGAGGGGAGGCAAGTGGGCAAAATGGGTGAAAGGATCAAGAGGCACAGACTTCCAGGTACAAAATAAATCAGTCATGGTATATAATATACAGAATGGTGACCATACTCAATAATATTATATTGGAAAATATAACTTGCTAAAGAAAGTAAACCTTAAAAGTTCTCATCACAAGAAAAGATACTTTTTATAATTTTGCATGTTTACAAATAGTAACTAGCCTTATTGTGGTGATCATTTTGCAATATATATAAATATAGAATTATGTTATACACCTGAAACTAATAAAATATACTCGAATAAAAAAATTTTTGAAGTGCTGAGACTTGAAGAAGGTGGAATTTCAGGAGACAATGGGAGTGAAACAGGAGCTGCGAAACCACATGCAAAATTTACACAGTGGAAAAGGTCACAGGTTGAATACAGTCATTTCTTCCTAAAATCCCTTTTACATATTAGTTTGCCTTATGGCTTAACTTTAGCTCTCTTTTCTTATCACTCACTATACACACTCTTCCTAAGAGAGCTCATGCTCTACCATATATCATAACTACCACAGCAAAGATGAACTCATACTCAGTTCTCACTGTGTGCCAGGCACCCTTAAGCATTGCACATGATTTTACCCCCTTTAATCTTCCAAATAAGTGAAGTAGGTATAATTATTACTCACACATTAAAGTTGAGGAAAAAATGAGGGGTGGTAAGGTTAAGTAATTTGCCCAAAGTCACAATAATTGTAAATTGAAAAGCCAGTATTTAAATCCAGGTTGTTTGAATTCAAAACTTTTGTTTTCTACCATTTCATTTGCTTACACTCTTTTGTATAGCATCAAGTATGAGCATTATGCTCCCAAGTTAAGCCTGTCAGTATAACTAGTTCCTCTCTGCCAAATGTTAACTCTATGAATCCATCAGCCTTCTAGACACCTTAATTACCTGCAGCTGGATTGGTGTTTCTAGCTTTTTATGATATATTCCTAGAAGTGGGATCACTAGGTCAATGGGAGTTCCATTTTTAGTTTTTTGAGGAAACTCCATACTGTTCTCCACAGTGGCTGCACCAGTCTGCATTCCCACCAGCAGTGCAGAAGGGTTCCTTTTTCTCCACATCTTTGCCAGCACTTGAAGCCAGCATCACCCTAATACCAAAGCCAGATAAAGACAACACAATGAAAGAAAATTATAGGCCAATATCCCTCATGAACACAGATGCCAAAATACTCAATAAAATTCTAGCAAATCGGATCCAGCAATACATCAGAAAGATCATACACCATGACCAAGTAGGATTTATCCCAGGGATGCAAGGATGGTACAACATCTGCAAATCAATAAACGTGATACATCACATAAACAAATTAAGAGATAAAAATCACATAGTCATATCAATTGTTGCAGAAAAAGCATTTGACAAAATCCAACACCCTTTCTTGATAAAAACTCTCAGCAAGGTGGGAATGGAAGGATCATTCCTCAACATAATAAAATCCATATATGACAAACCCACAGCCAACATCATACTCAATGGTCATAAACTAAAATCATTTCCCCTAAGAACAGGAACAAGACAGGGATGCCCCCTTTCACCACTCCTGTTCAACATAGTACTGGAAGTACTAGTCATTGCAATCAGACAAGAAGAAGAAATAAAAGGCATCCAAATTGGAAAAGAACAAGTAAAACTGTCCTTATTTCAGATGACATGATACTGTACATAGAAAACCCTAAAGACTCCATCAAAAAATTATTAGACTTAGTAAATGAATTCGGCAATGTAGCAGGATACAAAATCAATGCCAAGAAATCTATGGCATTTCTTTACACTAATAGTGAACTTACAGAAAGAGAGACTAAAAAAACCCAATTACCATCGCACCAAAAAAAATTAAGATACCTAGTAATAAACTTAACTAAGGAGGTAAAAGACTTATATGCGAAAAACTACAGGACACTGAAAAAAGAGATAGAGGAAGACATAAACAGATGGAAGAACATACTGTATTCATGGATTGGTAGGATCAATATCATCAAAATGTCCATACTTCCCAAAGCAATCTATAGATTCAGTGCAATCCCCATTAAAATACCAACGACATATTTCAAAGATCTAGAACGAACGTTCCAAAAATTCATCTGGAATAAAAAAAAAAAGACCTCGAATAGCTGCAGTTCCATTTTTAATTTTTTGAGGAAATTCCACACTGTTTTCCATAGTGGTTGAACTAGTCTACGGTACATTCCTACCAACAGTGTACTAAAGTTCCTCTGTTTCCACATCCTCACCAGCACTTGTTTGTTGATTTATTAATGGTAGCCATTCTGACAAGTGTGAGGTAGTACCTTATTGTTTTAATTTGGATCTCTCTGGTGATTAGTGAGATTGAACATTTTTCATATCTTTCTTGGCCATTTGTATGTCCTCTTTCGAGAAGTGTCTATTTAGGTCTCTGCATTTTTAAATTGGATTATTTGTATAAATACTGTATATATTTTGTCAATTACCCCTAATCAGATGTATCATTGGGAAATAAGTTCTCCCAGTAGGTTCCCTTTTCATTTGATGCTGGTTTCTTTTACTGTGCAGATGCTTTACTTTGATGTAGTCCCATTTGTTAATTTTTTTTATTTTGTTTGTCATAGGCATTGTGTCAGTAAAAATTCTGCTAAGAGAAATAAGCGAGTCAGAGAAAGATAAATATCATGTGATCTCACTTATATGTGGAATCTGATGGGACAAAATAAATTGATGAACAAAATAGATCCTAAGACATGGAAGCATGCAACAGATTGACAATTTTTAGAGGGAAGGTGGGAGGGGGGGAGAGAGTAACCAAAGAATTTATATGCATAACCCATGGACACAGATAATAGTACAGTGAAGGACTGGGGAGAGAGCTGGAGTGACAAGGAAGGAGTCAATGGCGGGAGGGGGTAGGGGTATGTCTATAGTACTTTTAACAGTAAAGGTAATTTAGAGCAAAAGGAAAGAAAAGGACTTTCAGCCCTGACCAGTTTGGTTCAGTGGATAAAGCGTCAGCCTGCGGACTCAAGGGTCCAGGTTCGATTCCGGTCAAGGGCATGTACCTTGGTTGCGAGCACATCCCAGTGGGGTATGTGCAGGAGGCAGCTGATTGATGTTTCTCTCTCATCGATGTTTCTGGCTCTCTATCCCTCTCTCTTCCTCTGTGTGAAAAATCAATAAAATATATTTTTTTATAAAAAGAAAAGGACTTTCAAAAATACTGGCCTATTTCTTGTCTGAATTTGAGGCCAGAATTTTCAGTTTACTTCCAAAAGTTATTTGGAGGAACCTGTTGGCACTTTGCACTCACATGTCCAAAAGGAAACTCATTATCTTTCCCAACATTTATCCCCTACAAACTCAATATTATTTTTAAGTTTTCCTTATTTTTCTCTCCAGTCATAGGCCCCAAGGACCTCAAATGTGTCTGACTCACTCCTTTACTTCCTGTCTATCCCCTCATCCCATTGATTCATCTTGAGAAATATCCTCAGCTCTACCTTCTCCATTTCACTGCGACTTCTAAAAATCCTGTTTACGAATTAAAGCAGGTGCTGTATTATTCAGACATAGCAAAGCTTTGACTATTGCAGTTAGTCTATTTATTTAAAACAGTTTCACAGCAGGAGAGAGGCTATAAATATTTTTAACATAAATTGACTTGCAGTTAGAGAAATTGAATTCTAGTCTATAACAAAAATGGCTAATTTTCATTTCTCTGGTTTGTATTAGAATAATGCAAATATGAATCATTTAAATGCTCTGCTATGCCTCACTTTTGTTTTTACTCATATAGTTGCCTTTGTACTGGCCCTTCTTTCTGCCAGGTATGCTGTTTGCTCCCCAGTCCCTGCAGTGCTCCCTCCTGCCTGTGTGTCAGGTCATCACTCAGCAGGAAGCCTCACATCCCCATGGTTCCTGTAGATCCCTCCCATGTCTGTGGCACTTCTTGTTACTTTTGAGCAGAACACATTTGTTAACGCTTTGGTCTCTAGATATCCTTAGTGCTTAGTGGTCCTGGTATTTAGTAGGTGTTCAGTAGACATGTGCAGAATGAATATTCCAAATGCATTTTTAACATTTGGAAAAATCCTGTCGTTATAATATCTCTTCACCTTACACACTGGATTATGTTAAGGCTCTATTTGTACTTTCAATTAGAATTTCCCTTGGAGATATATTATGTCCTTTAGTAAGGACATAATCAAGTACACAATAGAAGATTTAATTTATAATATATCTAAAGCAGTGCTTGAAACATAATAAGCAGGCATTCATAAACTTCCTACAGCACTATGACGTTCACTTATGAATTTATTTCTCTCCATTTTATATCACCTAGCAATTTACCATGTGCTTTTACTTCTATTATTTCACGTGAACCTCTTATTAATGCTACACATATCAGGAATGGTTATGACACTAGGCTGGTGTCACAAAGATAGTTAGTTGAGAGCTCAGACTAGAATTAGCAGGTGTTCTTACGTATTGAATTCTTTCCATTATGCATGTGGTAGTGAAGGCCAAGAAAAGCCATCAGCTTTGGAGGCAAGAGCAGAGGTAGAAGTTCAGATGGAGAGTGATGGACGGGCCAGAGGATGTTTGGGGAGAGTCACAGGCAGTGGTCTTTAGCTGAACAATAGGTTGGAAGTAAGAGTTAAGATTAGAAGAGCAATTAGAATCAGTGTCAGGAGCAAGTGAAAGAAATGGGACTTTATATTGTGGGAAGTGAGAGATATTAAAAATGTATGACTGGGTGATTGAAGATTATAACTCTCCTTTAGGTCTTATCAGTACTGTGTGAGATGCATTAAAACAAGGGGGAAACTGGAAGCAGTGTGACTCTAGGCAACTCATGTGATATTTCAGGTAAAAGATAATTCTGTTCTCGACCACCAACACACAAAGTTTACTCAGAAAAAGGAGCAATGGATCAATTCATGAGATACTTGGGAATGTGCGTTAATGAAGTTTGTCAACTGAATGGGTGTCTGCGACAGGGAAAAGGAAGAAGCAAAGCTGTGTGTTGCTTACAAGGCGGTGGGAATGGGCCCCTACTATGACCCTGCCCCATCTACATCTATAACCTTCATTCTCCTGCGCAGTTATTCCTGGCTGACTATATTGTGCACATTTGTTAGTGTAGCCAACATGTCTTAATGAACACTTTCTGTGATACTAGCCTTGTGGTAGGCATTAAATGTAAGTGAACAGCACAATCCCTGCTTGGGAACTCAATGTTCACGTGTAGACACTGTTATGTAAACAGAATTGTAAAGGATCTATTGTTCTGTGTACCTCATGCCATTAGGACACAGAGGGCCACCCAGTTCAGCCTGCATAGGTCAGGAAAGGACTCCCAGTTACCCATCTTGAAGGAGAAGAATGAGAGAGCTTGGTGAAGAAAGGGAGAAGGATGCTTGTGTAGAGAGGACAGTGTATTCAAAGGCGTAAACTAGGGAGCATGGAACTGCGTTGTAAACTGTTGGTGAGCCCGAAAGTGTTAGCATCTATCTCCTAAGAGCAGTGGGATGCCCCTGTCTGTCCATGATATAATTATCACACTCAGGCATCTCAACATTGGTACAGTTTAATTCTTTAATATCGAGTGCACTGTAAAATTTCTCCAGTTATCTTAATAATGTCATTATAACCTTTTCACTTTTCAAGAGCTCATCAAAGATTGTGTGATACATTTACTTGTCATGTCTCTTTAATCTTTAATCTAGAACCGTGCCCTAACCTTTTTTTTTTTTTTTCATTTTTCTCTTGGCCATTCATGATATTGATGATTTTTAAGCCAATGTGAGTTCAGTTATATGGAATATAAAGAACAAAATAAACAAACAAAAATTGTAACAGACACTGGACTGGTGGTTGCCACAGGGGAGGAGAGTTGGGGAATTGGTGAAAGAGGTGAAGGAATTAAGAAGTACAAATTGGTAGTTACAGAATAGTCATGGGATGTAAAGTTCAACATAGGGAATATAATCAATAATCCTATCTAATAAAGAACTAATATGCAAATGGACACCATGCCCTCATGCACTAGCGCTGGGGCTGGGAGAACTGAGGCTGGGCTGGGGGACCTGAGGCTGCACCCCCTGTCCTGCGGTACTTGACAGGGGCAGACTGGCCAGGTCTGGGTCTCACGTGATCTCAAGGCACATGCGGGTGAGCAGGGACTTGACTCTTGGTCCTGTGGCGCACCCCAGACTCTGACAGGAGGGAAATTTTCATATACATTTTACTAATTTTCTTTAATCTCTGACACTTCTATTATCGAGAAAGGGCAAGTAGCAATATTAAAATATTTCCTCTAATTAATTCCTTTTTAATGTGCACAAATTTTGTCCACTGGGACACTAAAAGTTATATATATATATATATATATATATATATAGAGAGAGAGAGAGAGAGAGAGAGAGAGAGAGAGAGAGAGAGAGAGAGATAATATGCACATTTGTCCGAGAGAGAGAGAGAGAAAGAGAGAGAGAGAGATAATATGCACATTTGTCCGAAACTCTGTAATAGTCACGACCAAACAAATTTGCATATTACCTATTTATAGGCTACACATGCAGATGGGGGGGGGGGGGGGACAGGGACTGCTGCACGGTGAAGCAAGCCATGGATGGTGCAGGCAACCAGCAGGCGCACAAAGAGCAGGGAATAGGGCCTGCCAGTCACTGCAGCCATGATCAGGTCTGCAGAGGGCAGGGTGGAGCAGGCCTGCAGAGAACAGGAAGCAGGGCTGGCCAGTGGCCGCAGCTACAATCAGGATCCGCAGAGAGCAGGACAGAGCAGAGCCTGCCAGTGCTGCAGGGAAGAGTAGGGCTGCAGAGAGCAGGGTGGAGCAGGCCCACAGAGGGAGTGGGAGCGAGAGGCAGCGGGGTGTGCCCAGGCAGCCTCTACTGGGAGACAGCCCCCAGCAGGCCTGGCCTCTGTGTATGAACTGCAGAGGAAACACCTTTTCTTACAGCTCATTGGCTAAGCTCCCTGTACGTCTCTCTTAGTGTTCTGGAAAACTTTGATAAGAATCCAAGAAGGTGATCTATGATTTCTCCACCTCACTCCTGGAGGAAAAAATGAGGGTTCACTGCTGAAGAGACTAAGAAATGTCATATCCTGCCCTAGCCGGTTTGGCTCAGTGCATAATGCCTCAGCCTGTGGACTGCAGGGCCCAGATTCGATTCTGATCAAGGGCATGTACCTAGGTTGCAGGCTCCTCCCTGGCTGGGGCCAGGTCAGGGCTCACACAGGAGACAACCAATCGAAGTGTCCCTGTTAAATTGATGTTTCTCTCTGTCTTTCCCTCTCTCTTCCACGCTCTCTAAAAATCAATGGAAACATATCCTCAGGTGAGGATTAAAAAAAGAAAAAGAAAAAAAGAAATGTCATATCCTATGAAAGACACATCTTGAAAATGCCTAAAGAAAGTTGTAATTTTTTTGTGGTGAAGGGACTAGAGTCCGTGTTGATGAAAACATCTTGGTGAGTGGCAGTGGCAGCAGCAGCGGGGTAATGGGGGTGGCACCTTCTCCTGATCAGCCTGTAGAGGTAGGCCAGACTGTGGTTTATGCCATCAGTAGGACATTCCCTGAGGGCTCCTGGACTGAGAGAGGACAGGCTGGGCTAAGAGACCCCCTCCCTGCCCCCACAGTGCACCGGGCCTCTAATCTATATAATAAAAGCCTAAGCGACAGTTACAGCGGAACAACCAGAATGACCGGTCACTATGATGCACACTGACTACCAGGGCAGACTCTCAATGCAGGAGCTGCCCTGGTGGTCAGTGCACTCTCATAGGTGGAGCGCCACTCATCCAGAAGCCAGGCTCACAGCTGGTGAGCACAGTGACGGTGGCGGGCAGCGGAACTAAGTTGTCAGTTGGATATTGCCCAAGGGGTCCTGGACTCACCACCACCACACACACACCACCCCAACCCCCCACCTTCCCCCCCCACCCCATCCCCCTCTCCCCCGAGTGCACGAATTTTGTGCACCAGGACTCTAGTGTTGTTATAACTATGTATGTTGCCAGGAGGGTATCAGAAATATCGAGGGGAACATTTTGTAAAGTGTTCTAACCACTATTCTGTATGTTTGAAACCAATACAAAATAATACTGAAAGTATGCTGTAATTGAAAAAATAAGTAAATTGAAAATGTTAAAAAATAAAAGAGCCTAGGTCATGTATTTCACAGAAAGTTTCTCACTCAGAATTTGTCTGATTGTTTCTTCCCATTTAGATTCAGGTTAAGTACAATTGTGCAAACTAGCACATATGTTGTGTCTGCCTGAGTGTATCACTTCAGAAGGCCATTGTCAGCATGTACCATTGTTGTGATGTCAGATTTGATTATTTGGGTAAGGTGATATCTGCCAGATTTCTCCATTTCTTCTCTATTACCCCTCAGCTGTATAGAGATTGGGGTTTTGTTGTTGCTGTTTTAATTTTTTCCTTTATTGACTTTTAGAGAGAGAGGAAAGGTGAAGGATAGAGAGATAGAATGAGAGAAATATCATCCATCGGCTGCCTCCTCCATGCCCCCTACTGGGGATTGAGTGACCTGGAATTGAGCTGGTGACTTCTTGGTTCCAAGATTGATGCTCAACCACTGAGCCACACCTGCTGGAGAAGATTGGTTTTTGTAGCCATTGATGATTTCTGGCAGAATCTGTTTTTACTGTGAGCTGAAATGTGGTTTTCCTATTTTGCTCATATCTGTCTCCCTTGTATTAATGGAGTTCAGCCCTCTTTATATCTTTGACAACTACTAGTCCCAGTCTAATTTAAAGGAGAGCTTTCTCTTGCTCCATGTTTATTTTTTATTATTTTAGTATCAATATATATGCATGCTTCTGTTCTTCTTTCCAGTGTGTAATAATCCATTATTGCTTATCCAGTGCTCAAAGTGTCCTTTATTTGTCTAATTCTGTCTGGCTCCTCTGCCCTTTGACACATGCCTATCTGTCCGTGAGCATTTGTTTTCTGGCAGAACATTATGTTCCTGACTCATTTCACAATATCTTGTTCTCAGCCCTAAAATTAGCCATTTTCCTATGTATTCTGGTTCCTGTTAGTGAGTAATAAGACTTAGACACCAAGTTCCAAGAGGTAGGTGTGCACGTTGCTAGTGCATTATTATTGCTTTTCAGCTCTTGGGGCCACAAAGTGAGGAAAATTCTTTTTTAAAACCTTGAGCATATATGGTACATTTAAGTCTAATCCATCATCTCATAGCTCTTCCCTCTCCTTCTACCATTTTATATTTGAATTTCCTTTCCCCTCAGTGAGCACCCCTGTTGCCACCAACATTTTTATACCCATCTGTCCCATTTTACCATATACACATAAGAATTTCAGAATGACTATATCAATGCCACTACCAGTAGCAAACTTACTAAGGAAAATTCACATTTTCTTTATAGTTCTTCCCCCCCCCCTTAAAATGCATGCCATTTATCTCATGTTTATTTTTTAGATTTTTAAAATGTTTCCTTTTACTAATGAAATATATTCAAAACCTTAAATAGTTGGCATTACCTATAGTTCTTTCTAGGAAAAATATACTTGAGTTTGAATATAAATATTAAAAAATAGGTAGGTAGTTTAGGTAGGTAGTTACTAATTGAAGTGTCTGAACTATTTGATGTGTTTTAATTAAAATAGCCATAAAGCCACTTGAGAATTAAATTCACATGTAAATTAATAATACCCAAATGCTCTATCACCCATTTTTTATTACACTTACAAGGTTTAATACTTTTCTAAGAATATAAATTAGAACCAGATGGAAAAGCAGTTGATGCACTTTTATATATCTGTTTGTAAACTGTGTTTTATTTGTATTCTGTATTCATTTATCATCTCACCTGTCCTCTATCAAGCGATAACATCTCAAAAAAAAAAAAGAAAGAAAAGAAAAGAAAAGAAAAGAAATAAAAATTCCAGGGGAAAATAGTTTTCAGTTACTTTAGACATAACTATGTACCAGCCATACAAATTCATAGAAAATGCTTGCAGGTAAACTCTAAGGCACCAAAAGAGTTGGTGTTTCTTTGTATTTCATTTGGGCAGGTAGTATTGTTGAAGCTTTTTTTCTGCTTTCTTTAAATAATATTTAACATGGACAACTAGAAGCAGCTATGGTTTCAAGAAAATCTGATATTAGTAGAGAGAAATGGCCCTACAATTGCATCATTAATCATATACAGAATATCAATTTAAACTAATCATACTGCAGTTCAATCCTTTAGATTTTGAAATCTTCCATTTGTTTATTTTATTTTTTTATTATTACTTAAAATATTACAAAGAGTAGTACATATGTCTCTTTTTTCCCCCCTTGACCTTTCCCCGTCCTCCCCTACCCCCCAGTGTCTTGTGTCCATTGGTTATGCTTATATGGATACATAAAAGTCCTTTGGTTGATCTCTTTCTCCTCCCCCACCCCCTCCCCAACCCTCCCTGACTTCCTGCTGTAGTTTGACAGTCTGTTCAATGCTGCTCTGCTTCTCTATCTAATTTTTGTTTATCAGTTTATCATGGTCTTTGTTATCCATAGATGAGTGATGTCATGTGGTATTTTTCTTTCGATTGGCTTATTTCACTTAGCATAATGCTCTCCAGTTCCATCCATGCTGTTTTTTATTATAGAAGATGGACTTTTCATACATTCTGTAAAAATTTATAGTGATTGTTGTATGTCACCTAAAGTTAGAGGATGATTATCCTCTGATATTAACAATCAGTTGTTGGAATCATGTTCTCAAAAGTTAGCGTGGAAATACAATTTCGTGCAATAGATTTAGACAGCAGAATATCAATAACACCAACAAAAGCACTCCCACACCTGGTCGATTTTAGAACTAAAGCTTATGCTTTGAAAATAACCCATTTCTACAAGGGAAATATTATTTATCATAACCCAAGACACAGATATGATGAGAACCACATTCTCTTTGAAGTTACCGTGTCACTGGCCTGTAAAAGCAGTGCTCCGAAGTGAATCAATGGAACTCAGTCCTCTGTAGTGGACAGTAGCACAGGCACTAATGAGACAGATTTCATTAAAAGCTATTTGATTTATGAGAGAGGTAAAGTTCTATCATATTTTGAAATTACTGGCTTAGTCCTGGCATCTGATCTTATTTCCCCTACCATCACCATCACAGTTTCTGTGTATGCTTGACATTGCTATGGTAACCTCTGCATCTCTTCTCACAGAGGGTGATGAGACAGGAGTGATGGATAGTCTGCTGGAGGCCTTGCAGTCAGGGGCTGCCTTCCGAGATCGAAGAAAAAGGACACCGAAGCCAAAAGGTGAACATTATTCTTGTTTCATGTTACTTTCTAGGGAACTACCACAAAGAACAACCCTTTTATATTTTTTAATTCTTTTAAAGTCATGTGTCAAGAATGTAGTGCCGTGAGCAACCACTCCTCAGAAGTTTCATAAGTTTTCTTAATCCTTCCCTTGCGATGACAAATGTCAGAGAGAAAAGCATTCCAGTTGGCCGGTGTCAGTAGCACATTACAAATCAATGCACTGAACCTAGGAAATCCTGATTAGTGTGACAAGTCTCAGCTGAAGAACCATATGTACTTCATCCCAGTGGAGTTCACAGTAGCATAATTAAATGCGAAGTAAAAGTCATAACATTATTGCTTTGCTTCTAGATATACTTAAACTTGGAAAATATACTGTTACACTTCTTGAGATGAACAGACCTCTATATTAAACTTCTTTTATATTTTTGTTTTAACAGATATTCGGCAGAGTCTCAGTCCCATGTCTCAGAGGCCTGTTCTGAAAGTTTGTAACCATGGTAATAAACAGTATTCATAAATTGCACATTCTTCTTATCCACTTTTATCCCATTGATCTGTGATTTCAGTAGACTGCTGTGAAGTTCTCAAGTTTCAATATAACTATAATAGTGAAAACGAGTGGATCTACACATTTGTTATAAGATTGTATACTCAGATTCTGCCATCTGACAGTATTGCCTGAGCTAGTGTCTAGAGTTCTTCTTTCAGGTCTCGAGTGAATTTTTTTATTATTTGAAATTACCTCACACATTTCTGATCAGTGTTGTCCAGTGTATTCTTTCAAAAGTGTTGTGCTTTCATAATACTACTATTTTGAGTAGTGGATTTACTTTACATGGAGATGCAATTTGAACTGTTGAATTGTTACCTATTTTACTCTATGACATTTGCCAGTAGAGTTTGAAATACCGTGACCAGCATTTTGACAAAATCATTAATGCAGATGAGCTTCATGTGATATTATTATGGATGGATGTGCTAGAATCACTGAAAAGAAGGTGAGTTAACTTAGTCTCCTATTTATGAGATTGAATCCTTTCAGAAATCTCTACCGAACCACTGCACACCAGTCTCAAGGTGCCGGTTTGTGTTGATTGGATTTTATTTATTTGATTTCCGTTTTTCTCACTGTTATGTATTATGGGGTTCTGCTTTCCTTCCTAAGTCAAAACATAATTCACCCATTTCCTCAGGATGAGAGTGTCACCAACTTCACCAGATTTATAAATGGAAAACAACTTGACATATTGCATTCAAGGGTGCTTTGGGGTACAGATGAGTTAAGTAGTTACGTTTTAGCACTAATGTGTGATGCATGAGTAGAGAAACGTGTCAAATTTTTAAGAGTCTCTGATATCATTGTGAGGTAAGTAAGTAAAAGACATGGTTATGATGACCTCTTAATAGCTGTGTAGATCCTTACTGCTCAAGGTAAAGTACATATAATAGATGCTGAATAAAGAAGAAGAAAGGTGAAACCCTGCAGCAAAATTTTATATAGATCTTTTGACATTTTTCAACAGTAAGTTTTTGTTATTGTTTTGCCTTCTCCTGTTCTAATAGTAAAAAAGAATTATAAGAAATTGGATAAATTTGTTGTGGATCATTAATTCCTAATTGGGATTTACAGTTTGGAGTTATTGTGACATTCGAAATAATGGCAAACATTGTAGAGGACAGTGTTTCCCTGGACCTCATAGATAATGGTGTTTCATAGATGAATACATGGAAACTCAGGCTAAACACTTCTCAAAACTACACAGCTAGTTATTGACACCACTATGGCCATGGTACAGTTCTGATTTCCATCGCATTTCTCTTTTAATTATATATAGACACTTCAGTTATTTTTTATTAGTAGTAAAATAAACAATGCAGCCCACATTGTAAGCCATTAAAACACCATGGGCAACATAATGGTCATGATAAGATTATAATGGCATATCTGTACCCCTGCCATGCTTAATTTTAAATAAGTATTTTAGGTGTAATGTAGGGGGAAATTATTTAAGATAAATTTGTGCACTGGCCTCAGGGACCCATCCTTCTGTGACTGTCATGCTAGGAAAGTGTCCAGGCTCCTGTAAATTACATATAAATTGTGATGTTTCAATCCATTTTATAAAAGCAGATGAGCATTGTATTTTCATCTTTACTAAACCTGATCTGTACTATTTGAAGTCGTTAAGGCTATTGTGATAATTAAGCTAATAGGTTGTAGAGCCAGCCAAAGGAGATATAACACAAATATCAAATTCTCTGTTGTAATATAAATGTAGTGGGTTCACATATTTTTGAAACTTAATTTTTTATTTATATTTCTGCTATGTTTTTGCTTCACATTTTAAGCAAGTGAGAACAAAATCTAAATTACCAAGGTAATCTTTAAGAACAGTATGTATAAAGATACATTTATTAGACTGGATGTTGAAAAATGAAGAATATGATAAGAAATATTGCAATAAGGATCATGATTATTTTCACAAAAAGATGACATTTCAAGCCTATCTATAATCTATTTCTAAAAATTATTTTTGTTGAAAACTGAACAATGTGATTGAAATGTAACACATACTCCTTTTACTTTTTAATTTGTTTTCATATACTTGAACAAAACTAGTGTCTGATACTAATACTTTCTACAAATATACAGTAATTGATAGTATATTGTAAACTGTTATTAAAAGATTATAATAATATTTTCTGCAAGATTATTACATGCCAAGCACTATGCTGAATGTTTCATAAATACCCCATTTAATCTTTTCAGTACTCCTATCAAATAGTCACTACTTTAGTCTCCATTTTATAGTTGAAAATAACCATGGACTAAACAGGTTTGATAGTTTGCTTAAGGTCCTGCAGTCAAATTTCAGCCCTGGGCCTGTCTGGTTCTTAATCTCTCTGCCATGTCGTGCTCTGACTGCAGCTGTTCAAATCCATACCTGTTGTTCCCATCATTGAGCCGATGCATATGTGTTCATTTTTTTCTCATGATATAAGGTTGAACTATTGATAACCCTCTCTGAGGTTTCCAACCTCTGGTGTGTCTAGTCTCTTATTCCCAGATTGAACCACTAGGTAGTACTCTCTTCCTCATCTGAGGCTGGATTACAAGGTATACCACCTCCTGGAATTATGACCACTTTTTATTCCTTCAATAAACTCTATATCCAAGCATCATCTATATTAATTAAAATAAATGCATACTCTGTTAGAAAGATCATAGATTATTTAATATATAGATATATATATGGCATATTTATTTTACAATTAGAAAATCCTGGCAAAGTATCCTCTGAGACTTTGGTATATATTGACAAAAGATGGCCTCAAGCATTTTAACTTCAGAAGCACAGAATATACACATGAGTAACCCAGCCCTTGTGCTGTGCTCCAAACCTCTAACAAAAAAATACTATGGTTAAAGCCTTTACCTGTTTTATCTTTTGTTTTACCTGTTAATGTCTGGGCAGAAATTAAGTGTTTGGTATTTTTCCTTGCTAAATCTTCATTCATTAACTTAGAAAATTTATTAAACACTTGCTAGGCATTTAAGATATAGAGATACAGTCTAAGAATTCACCATCCAGTGGGAAGATAGATAAGTAATAATTATCATACCTGTATATTGCTATATATTTGCTTAATGATGAGTTAGGGGTAACACACAGAGTGTGGGCGAGTATCAAGATATCTGAAAGACCTATCTAGACCTGGCTTCTAGAAGGACCTGAAATCCAAGCTGAGTTTTGAGAAATGAGTAGAAATAAGGCCAGAAAACCTGAGGACAAGGGTGAGCCAAGAAAGCAGCCGCACATACATACTTTCTCAAGAGGTCCTTTCCTTTACAGGACCATTCTGGTCCCTGTAAAACCATGTGCTCTTATTCTCACATGTTATTAGATAACATCATAATAATAATACTCAGATTAGCACCCTAATCTTTCCCATTTTATAATATTCATTTCCCTAAAAATGTTCTTATTCAATGTCTGTCACATTACTCATTACTCATGAGCTCCTTCAGGGAGCATGCAAGGCAATGAAGGAGGGTGTCTGTCTGGTCTACTGCTGTGACCCCAGTACTTAGCTGGGTTAATGCCTGATACATGGATGTTTAGTAAGAATGTACTGAATGAACAGACATTTTTAGGTTTAGGCTTAAATTGGACAATTAATGTGTATTGAGCAAAATCAGATCTCTCAGTATTACCCAAATACTTGGGATTAATATGCAATTGCTGAAGCTTAGACTATGAACACAATTAATTCCTCTCATCTACCTAAAATGGTATCTGAAGGAGGTCCTTGATCATCACCGGTCTATGCTTCAAAAGGTTGTTAAATCAAATGTGGAAGGTGTGGTTTAATCTTGATGGGATTATTCACTCCTGAGAAATAGAGGGTTACTTATGAGTTAAGTTTTTTCCCCTTGCTTGATTAAGCAATGTTTAACAACAGTAAATAAAACAAAAGAAAGCATCTGCTAATAAGTACAAGGCATTAGTTCATTTCTTAATACAGTGCATTCCAGACTTAACGATTTTTCTATAGTCTGTAGAAAATAATAAAATTTTCTTTTAAGTCAATATAATCTAAGTATTACTGCATTTTTATAAAATTAACACCTTATTTGGGTGTTGCCAAATCAGCTGGCCTAGTTGAAAATAAAGAACCAGATAGGGGGAAAGTATATCAAGAGTCTGATGCCAGACCAAGAATTTGAACTGTTGACATTTCTGAGCCAGAAAACGGCAGACCTGTTCTTCTGACCAGTGTGGCTCAGTTGGTCGTCATCCTGTGCATTGAAAGGTTTCTGGTTCCATCTCAGTCAGGGCACATGCCCGGGTAGTGGGCTCGATCCCCAGTAGAGGGCATGCAGGAGGCAGCTGATTAATGATTTGCTCTCACATCAATCTTTTCTCTGTTACCTCCTCCTCCTCCTCCTTTTCTCCCTTTTTGTCTCTCTAAAAATCAATAAAATATCTTAAGAAAAAAGAAAATGGTAGGTCTGAGCAGTTTGTATGGAACTGAAGTGAGAACCTTCTTAGAGGAAAGACCTGAGAAGACTATAGGTACCTTGATGCTGACATGGGTTGCCTGCAAGGGATTAGGAAAGAGTCAAAGAGTGTTTTATGGATTGAGGAAGGAAGCCAGGTCTAGAGCTCTGAGCTGACACCCTCACAGAGAGTTGCTAAGGCTGCATAAGCAAATGAATTATCTAACTCATTTTCATATTCAAACTTAGAGAATAGTAAACCAAGGGCTAAAGCCTTAGGATTGAACCTAGGTGAACGATGGAGTGAGAGAGAGGCAGAAAATGATGAAGAAATGGAGGGAGATTATGTAATAATGGAGCCTGTATTATGGTTGAAAGAAGATTTTCAAGGAATTTATTGTTCTCATTCTTTTTCTTCAGATGTTTGCTTGTTTCTTTCTTTGTACAACTCAGTTGTATACCACTGAGTGACTGGTGTTCCTCTCTTCCACTCTCTTCAGGACATCTCTTCCTCTGTGCACTAGATAGACTGCAAACATCTGTGACAAAGATGTCTCACCTCATGCTGCTTCTCCCTGAATCTATTTACATCCTTGTTAGATGGCTTCTTTATATTAAGTAGTACAGTGGAATATTTTTTCTCAGTGAGATGGATATAGAGTAATCAGAAACAAGTCTATAAACCATACACAATTAAAATCCCTAATGATAAAACTGTTTAACTGCAACAAAATAAGATAAAACATAATCAAAATTTTAGGCAAACAAGTATTACACATTTTTAGTGAATATCCATAACCTAAACAAAATCTTGCTATATTATCTTTACATTAAATCAATTCTTAATAGCTTTAATTTGGATCTGATTATCTATTTTTACTCTCCCACTTATATATGGAGCTTTGAGAGATTTTTATAGACATAAGATTGTATTGCTTCCAGGCACAGCTGCTCTGCCACTCTAAGATTTGAAGTCAGAATTAAATGTGAAGCTAGTTAGATATTTTTGAATTAGCTTATTTCTCCACAAAATAACTCTGAGAGGCACACAAAAAAGGCTTTGTTGGTGATGTATCAAAACTTTACACATAACCCTCCCTTCCTTAAACCACTCAGATGTGGGTCTCTTATTTCTTGACCTACCTTTTCCCCAAACAGCAAGAATTTGTCTTAAGGCAGAATTATGAAATTTGTAAGGTTTTCAATCATGTATGCCTTAAGGCTTCTTTGAAAACAGTGACCACAAAGTCAATCCAGTTCTTGGCTAGAAGACCTTATCTATCAAAGTAGTAAATATTGACAACCATCATTGCCATTTCTTTAAACTGATAATTTTTACTATAAGTCATTGGCTTATTGTTTTGAGAAATTTTTTTCCTCTTTCTTATAAACTTGTGCCTGCTAAGTAACCTAAGAAAAGGAGTTATTAAAACACTAATTGTTTTTGGCACCCTTACATTTGGGCTTTCAAGCAGAATCAAATGCTACCTGTAACTGTCAAAAGACTTAAATATTTTTAAGGAGACTTTTCTGGGCCAGGAATGTAAAGCAGTTTGGTTGATTTTACATTTTATTCAAACATCAGTCTCTCATATTTACTGTGTAGTCAGGCAAAAGGAAGAAAGTGCTCAGCAGGCTTCTGCCTAGATAACGATGCCCTGTGGGTAGAAGGGAAAGGCCTGGCTAATTTATACTCAGGTCAGGACAACCTCTTGGCTTAGTCACATTATCATACAGACTCTTAAGCATGAACAGGTTAGAAAATTCTCAAGTAGTGAAGACTTCAAGTTGTTTTAAAAGGATATTTATGCAAGAAATAGGAAATGCCTTTTATTCAATGAGCATTCACAAATCTATGCTGAAGGCTGGGACCAAATTGAGTGAAAAGAAGATAAAGAACTACTATGTAAGGAAAGTAATGCCCTCCACTTCCCTGAAATAGTTGTTATGATTAATATGTCTCTTGTTCTACTTGTCTATAGTGAGCTAATTATTATGATCTTTTAAAATTTGGGGCTCATTCTAAATTTCTCCCTTTGCTTGTAGAGGGCAAATAAACTAAAAGTCTGAGGTGCTTCCTAGATTCTGCAACAAAGGGCAGTTGGCTCCCCAATAGCGCAGATACGAAAATTTATGTCCACATGTAGCCATAGTGCTCAGTTTGGCAGAAGGCAGACAGAGTGAGCTGTAGAAAACCCACCAAGCAGTGTCAGCCCATTTTTAGAGGCTATTTCATATTTTGAAATAGTATAGTAGTTAATCAGGGAAACAGTGGATCCTCTGTTGTCACGCCTCATTTGAGCAATGAGTGTGTTACACACAAGGAAGGTGCATGGAAGGAAGGGTAGGTGACCCTGATTTAGCTGGTGTTTTTCCCAGTGTGCGCCAACTATGTCAGGTGACAGATCTTGTTCCATAAAACAACACTTGGTGCTAACCTCAGTATTTCCAAGGTGCCATTAGATTTATTTTTATATTTTTACTTTATTTGTCCTCACTAAAAGTCAGTTTGGAGTGGCCACAGAGACAGAAACTATTTTTTAAGGTTGTTGTCAGTGTTAAAAAATTTTGCAAAGTGCCTAACTGGCACAATAATAATTACTTTAAAACACCGGAGGTAGTACTTATTCACTGGCAATTTGTGAAAGCCTATGACTAGCCAGATGGTTGAATCCTGTTGATAGTAGCCTTGAGTGACCTGGCCAGGCAGTCTGACCTTGAAAACAGTGTGGAGTCACTTCTTGCTCTTTCACTTGGTTTGACTTCTTAACCTTTGAATTTCCTTTTCCTCAGCTGTAAAAAAAGAAAGTACACTATGTGCTTCATAGACTATTTGTAAGATTAAATGAAAATATGTAAGAATATGCTACTAAATACCTAGAATTGAGTAGACATTAGATAAATTCAATATATGTTAGTTTTTCCTCATTCTTTTTCCTCCTCCACCATCCTTCCATGGTGCGTTTTCAAAAGAAAATGAATATAAATTCTCCAACAAAGTCACAGTGGTAGGCAGAATGGGTGTGGTGAGGAGAGAGGTTAAAATTGATTTTCTTATGTTGAATGTTCTGTAAACTTCACTTAAAGTGCACTAACTGGCATGAACTAATTTCGAATAAAAATATGAAAAATTAAGATACTATAGATATTTTTGGTTTTAAAATACAATAATAAAAATTTTTATCCCCCTTTCACCACAAAACCCAAAAGAGGAGTAACAAAGACCAATTTCAACTTCTATGAAATCAAGACATCTTTAACCTGGAACATCTTTAACTCTATAAAGACAGAATAGAGAAGGTGATGCAGGAAGGAGAAAACTAGAGTGCAGATGAGTTCATTTCCATAACAGGCCACCACAAACTAGGGGGCTTAAACAACAGAAAAGTATTCCTCACAGTTCTGGGGACCGGAAATCTGAAATCAAGGTGTTTACTGGGTCAGTTCTTTCCTGGTGGGAGAGTCTGTCCCTTTTTCCTGTCTCCCAGTGGCCGCTGGGCTGTGCTGTTGCCTGACTTGCAGCTGCACGTGGCATTCTTCTCTGTGTCTTTCCTCTTGGCCTTCTTATGCAGACACCAGTCATTTGGTTAGGGCTCACCCTGTTCTAGCGTATCCCCCTTCTTAACTTGGTTACATTTGCAAAGACCCTATTTCTAAATACATTCACAACGTTCGGGAGTGAGAGCTTCAACGTATTGTTGTGGGGACACAGTTCAACCCACAACAGCAGGTGACTCCAATGAGAAACAGACCGAGTTACTCCTCACAGGACACATGAGGGCTGAGGAATGGCAGGTCCCAGGAGCAGCAGCCAGAAGGACTGGGGCACAGAGTTGAAAGTGAAGGGGTAGTAAAGGAGC
This sequence comes from Murina feae, assembly GCA_004026665.1. Classification (NCBI taxonomy): domain Eukaryota; kingdom Metazoa; phylum Chordata; class Mammalia; order Chiroptera; family Vespertilionidae; genus Murina; species Murina feae. Next base: position 27,455 of record PVJC01006091.1, on the reverse strand, counting down.
AGTTGACCTCCCTTTGGCAGTATGGCTCCAAAATCCAGACTTAAAACCATAATGCTGCTCTCCCTTTCCTCCTCTCAACCCAGAGAGGAGAGGTATATCATCTACACAAATTGTGATGCCCTAGAGTAGCAATACAGCCAGGGATGAGGTGTACCACTGAAAACGGATTCTGTCAACACAGTGGAAGTCCTCCCAGGCCCCCTCCAACCACTTAGTCCTTAGACCATAGGAGCCAAGCTTATACTCCGAGCAGATCACAAAATATTCTTCTGAAGGTAATGAACAGTTTAGAGAAAAGGTCTTCAGATACTGGTATTGAAACCCGTACCCTCCAAAAATGCCTGGATCCCACAGAGAGGCCCACAAGTTAACAAGCCTAGTCACTCACACATAATTACTCTGAGATATGAATTTGAACGATGATTCATCAGCTGACATTTGAGAAAAAAAGAAAGAAAAACAGATCAACCAAGGGAACTCTTAGTAAACAGAAAATGTGAATTACACCATAATTAATGATTGCAACAAACTATATAAGATTTCAGTGGTGAAAATAGGATTAGATAGTACCAATAGCTTTAAAAAATTAAAGTTCAGAAATATTAAAGGTTTTCATTAGCAATAGGCAGGCACTCATGATAGGAAGATATCTCCAAGAATAGCTTAGTTTATCCCTATTAAGATAGAACCAGAAGTCAGTTCCACTCATTAGCTACCTCCTTCTCTCCTAAAACATACTGATAGTACCTATATTTTATTTTTTTTTCATTTTCTCTCTTTCAATACTGAATATGAACCTAAGGGGGACGTCTCTGTTTTAGCTCTCAGCTTACTGTTATGTGATCTAGAAACTGAAGCGCTCTTTAGTGTGCCTTCCTTAAGACTGGTAGGCAATTAGTCAATAATGGTAGTGCCTGTAGCTCAGGATAATAGATGTGCTTCTTCAAATACAGTGGATGTGTCCAACCTTTTTGTGTGTTCTGTAAATAATATTGGTCAGTGACTTTGCAGCACATATCAGTATTTTCTTCCTTTGTCAGTCTTAAGGTGAAAGAAAATAATGATGGAAATGAGTAATAGAGAAAATCAAGTTCCACTCTTTCTTTTTTTGTGTGCCTTTTAGAGAAACATAGCCTTATCAGTGCTGAATAAGAAGTTGATGACTAAACTGAATCCTTAGAAAAACAAGAGAATGGGATGAAATTAGCATTTGAAACATTAACGTTATAATCAGTGGCTCTTTTGTAAGTGTCTTAGTACATTACACTGGCCGCCTGAAAACCAAGGCATTAGCTAGTATAGGTGGACTATTTGTGACTTGGAGGGGAACAATGGCCCCTTGTTATATGTAGTCTAGGTGAAGAGATAAATATTAAATATTTCTCTACTGTAAAAGGGTCTATAAATTGATTGAAGAAAGCACTGACATGCATTAAGAAAGCTGAATGTCCCATTGACTCCCAAGTAAATTAGAAATTATTAGTGTTAACCATGATGACATTGTTGTGATAGGACAGCATTTGGCTTAAATACTTTCACCATTTATTAGCAGTGATATTAGAATGAATGGTAATGATCATTAAGTGCTATGTACATTATCATTTAACTAATTATGCTTGCAATCTCCTTCTATTAGTCAAACCTCTTTTGGTTAATTAGTCAAAGGAGCTGTCTGCGAATTCTAAAGGAATAATGAAATAAAGAAACACTGAAATATCCTAAAGAAAATGGCAGTGTACCTGTGTTACCTCATATGTCAATTTTATTTACCCTTACCTGGTCCATCATAGCAGCCTCAAAAGAGTCTTGCAGGTTGTTTTTTATTGTGAAATATGATGATTAGGCTTATTAAATTACATGTGAATACTTTACCCATTAAAGCACTTAATACAGCAGAAAAGTGCTAATGTAATAGGCAAAGAAAAACAAAATCCTTATTTACCAACTTTTCCATATTGAAAGATGAACCAGGAAATACTGTTTAGATGTTAATACCATCTTGTTGTATTTTTTAAAATACGTTTTTATTGATTTCAGAGAAAGGAAGAGAGAGAGAGAGGGATAGTAAAATCAGTGATGAGAGAAAATCATTGATTGGCTTCCTCCTGCATGTCCTCTACTGGGGATTGAGCCTGTAATCTCATGCATGTGCTCTGACCGGGAATCCAAATCATGAGCTCCTGGTTCATGGCTCGATTTGATGTTGAACTGCAGAGCTACACTGGGTAGACTCATCTTCTTACATTTTATTTTATTTTTAACAATATATTTTTATTGATTTCAGAGAGGAAGGGAGAGGGAGAAACATCAACGATGAGAAACATTGATCAGCTGCCTCATGCACGCAATCTGGGCATGTGCCCTGACCGGGAATCCAAACCATGAGCTCCTGTGTCATGGCTTGACGCTCAACCACTGAGCCATGCCAGTCAGGCATAGTTCTGACACACCAGTAACTCAAAATCCATAGAACTTCAAAACTACAAATAGAAGACACAACTCAGACAATTTTATCAAGTCTTCTACTACTTACTTCTTGTTGATATGATTAGCCTGAGGAGTTCTTAAGCTGATAGTTGATAAACCATGAACAGGGTTTTATTTGTAATCCAAAGTATATTTTATCACTGGATGTAAAGCATATTTTTATATGTTCTTCTTAGTCTTCCCCATTTGCCAAAGGAGGGGAGAAAATGGAGAAAATGATCTTTTAAAACTCACTGTGATCTGTCATCAGACTTCTCACGTGATGACAGTGATGCTCTATTGTGACTGTGCAGCAGAAATAAATGAAGAGCTACCAAGGACAGTCGTGCAGGACAGAGACAAGCACTGCCCAGGAGCTTCTCCTGGGATCTGGGCTGCACTTGCAGCCTTTGACAACAGAGCCCTCTCTAATAAGCCTCAAGGCTTTCATCACTTCTTAAACACTCGTCTCTGTTCTCTATATACTTGCTGGAAACCACATGGCCTATTACTCTCCTATTAACCTTTCTCTTCATTTGCTGATCTCCATTCCCTTTCTTCACCTAAACATAAAAGCACATGATCTGTTCAGGGTAAGAAATAAATATGTATAAAGTAACTAGAGGCCCAGTGCACAAAATTCATGCAAGAGTAGGCCTTCCTTCTCCTGGCTGTCGGCACCAGCTTCCCTCTGGCACCCGGGACCTGGGCTTCCCTCTCTGCCCCGGCTTTGTTTGGAAGGTCGCCCAGAAGTACTTCCGGTCTAATTTGCATATTACTCTTTTATTATTATAGATGGAATGAAGTAAGGAAAGTTAGTAACTCTAAGTAATGTGTTTTAGAAACTGATAACATTTCCTAGAAATTAACTCTTATCTCTGCAAGATGTTTATTTAAAGATAGTTGAGCTTTGTATACCTTCCTGGTGTACTTTCCTTGCCTCTCTGTTTTAAGAAATGTAATCTATTTTTTCCCATATTAGTCACATATTCCTTTAGTAAACAGATCTCTAATCCTAGCTAGAATCCTCTTACAGTTTTGCACTAAGATCTTCTTTAAAACTGTTACTGTTCTTTTTCGAGATACTAAACACTCTTTTTACTTTAAAATTGGAAATAAAAGACTATCAATATACAAATTATTGCGCTGCTCTCTCTCTGTTTCACTAAATTACTTGGCCCTATGTATTGCACCGAAAGGTTTTGTTTCATTTAAACTGTTCTCATACTTGTTTCGTTTCTTCCCTTATTTTAAAAGTAAACGGTAGCCCTAGCTGGTTTGGCTCAGTGGATAGAGCATCAGCCTGCTGACTAAAGCATCCTGGATTCAGTTCTAGTCAAGGGCACATGCCCAGGTTATGGGCTCCATCCCCAGTAGGGGGCATGTAGGAGGCAGCTGATCAGTGATTCTCTCTCATCATTGATGTTTCTATCACTCTCTGTCTCTTCCTTCTTCTCTGAAATCAATAAAAACATATTGTTAAAAAATGTAAACTTTCTACTGACGAATCACATATATCTAGAAAAATACACAGTTCCTAAGTATGCTTGATGAATGCTCATAGAATGAATTTACCTGTGTAACCAGTATGCAGGCCAAAAACAGTATTAGAAATACAGAAGCCCCTTCCGCTCCTCCCACTCATAACCTCAGGTCCTAACTGTGTGAACATAAGCTAACCTTACTTGTCCTTTTTAAAAACAGAGTCATATACTTTGCATCCATTTTATTGTGTCAAGTTTTAGTTTGTTCATCCTTATTGTTATTTAGTATTTTTCTCTATAAATATATCAATTTTTTTTTTATTTTGTTGGTGGATACTTATTTTATCCCTAGACTTGGGCTATTACAAATAATATATGTAATTCTTATGCATGTCTTTTGGTTCTGTCAGGTAAGGACCTAGAATGTAATTGTTGTTTTATTGGGTTTGCATATGTTCAGTTTTAGTAGATATGCCACCCAACAGTTTTCCAAAATGATTATACCCATTTATATATCCATCAGCAATGTATTTCAACACTTCTGGTAGGATAGCTCATTGTGGTTTTGATTTGCATTTTTCTTGTGAGTAACTTGAGTACATTTCATAAGTTCCTTGACTTTTTGAATACCCTGTTATGTGAGATGCCTATTCAAGTATTTTGCCTATTTTTCTATGGCTCTTAGATGTTTTTCAAATAGTTGCAGTACATTTTAAAACAAGCATGTCAAACTTGGCGCCAGCAGGCCACATGCCACGAGTTAAACAAGGCATGGGGCCCATCAACTGCGAGTTTGACATGCTTGCTCTAAAACTTTATCATAACATTTATGTCAAACTGCTAATTAAAGGAAAGGTTGTGGGTCACTTTATGGTAATATAAAACTGCACATTACTTGCCTCTTCCAGTAATTACGAGACCTTAGAATGAAAGGTCTAGTCGTATTATGCATTAAAAGAGCAAGCATGTTGTGGAACCTACTGCCTGCTTCCCTCTTCTGTTGAATTCCCTTTGATGTACCTGTCCATTGTCTTTTCCTCCTTGTTGTCATGTGATAGCAATTCAGGGCCCCACTAACATCTATAACCGAACTGTGGACACTCCAAGAACGGTATCTAGAAAAGAAGAGTGTGTCATGCAAAAGATTTAGAAAGCCATTTGTTGAATGAATGAATGCTTGAATGAGTAGATATATGAATGCATGAAGGAAAGAAATAAACAAATGACTGCATAGCTGAGTCTTGGAGTCCAGCCTCCCAACTCTAAGTCTGATGTAAATTCCAAAGGCCCCAATACACACTATTCGTTAGGAAATATTTCTTGAGTATGGAAAATTATTGTCATAAAATGTTGTGCTCAATTTATAGTTGATAAATATGAATTAGGTAAGCTATCAAGGTAACAAACTTATAACACATTTAGATTTAGTTTTATGATAAAACTAGATGCCTGGTGCATGAGATTTATGCACTCCAGGGGGAGGAGGATGTCCCTCAGCCTGGCCTGTGCCCTCTTGCAGTCTGGGAGCCCTTGGGGGATGTCCTACTGATGGCTTAGGCCCACTCCCCATGAGCCCAGCTACCGGCTGAGTCGTGCTTTTCCTATGGGAGCACACTGACCACCAGGGAGCAGCTCTTGCATTAAGCATCTGCCCCCTGGTGGTCAGTGTGTGTCATAGCGACCGGTCATTCTGCAATTTGGTCAATTTGCATATTAGCCTTTTATTATATAGGATTTGAGTGGCTTCTTTATAAACTACTTCTAAATACATAGTCTATTACCAAAGAAAAAGATTCTTCATGTTTAAAATGCATATGATTCTATTGTTGTTGAGTGAGATCCATATTAAGTGATTATATGTATGTTTCTCCTAAAAGATGACTTCCATTTATTTATCTCAAAAAAATCTACAGTGTCTTCCAAAGTCAATTTTGCAACATATTAAGTAAGGTAGTTTTAAGTTTATAAAGTGTTAATATGAAGTAGAAGCTTCTGGTTTTTAAAATGTTGATTCTATTCTATGGAATTAGTATGTGTTCTTTATGTTTATCACTTACCATGTTTCTTCACTATGAAATGCAGTAGTAGATGGTTTTTATTGTTTTATGAGTTAGACCTCCCTCTCTCTTTTTTTTTTTACACTGAATATTTTGATTAACATTTATTGTCACAACCTAAAATATGACAGTTAATATTTAGTCTATTTTGACTGCTATACTTGAACCAATTGAGCTGCATTTGGGATGAAATATACACATTAAAAGTAAAGTAAACACGTAAGATTGTTTAAAACCTATGTCTTTGAGTTTTCTGATGCAAACATCTATTAAAAGTATAATATTTTTAAAAATACAGAAAAGAATAAAGGAGAAAAATAAAGCTTACCCATAGCTTATATAAACACTTTGGGCATTGATTTTCTAATTTTTATCATTCATGAATACTTTTTTAAATTCAGACGTGCTGTGCATATTTCTTAACAGTGTTTTAATTGATATACAGTATTCTTAGTGAAGTTGGGCCATTCCTTATTTAACAATCTTCCCCAGGGTTTGACCTTTAGATGCTGTTAAATGTTTTACTATTATAAACTAGAGGCCCGGCACATGAAATTCATGCACTCAGGGAGGGGGGCGGTGTCCCTCAGCCTGGCCTGCTCCCTCTCACAGTCTGGGAGCCCTCAGGGGATGTCCAGCTGCCAGGTTAGGCCTGCTTCTCAAGTGCCTTAGTGCTGCTGTAGAGGCAGAAGAGGCTTCTCCTGCTGCACTTGCCAGCCGTGAGCCTGGCTGAGCAGCACTTCCCCTGTGGGAGCTCAATTACCACCAGGGAGCAGCTCCTGCATTGAGTGTCTGCTCCCTGGTTGTCAGTGCACATCATAGCGACCGGTCATTCGACCATTTGGTTGATTTGCATAATAGCCTTTTATTATATAGGAAGGATAGCAATATTTCTTCAGAGTAAGGTAACAAATATGAATTGTTTTGAGGCTATTTATACCTACTGTCACACTGATTGGGTATGGTGAAGTGATCCCTTCATTATGCTAAATTATACTCCTACTGGCCACCAATGGCAGTGTCCATCTCTCAAACTCTCCACTGAACTAGATGTTTTAAAAATGTTACCAATCAGACAAAATAGTCTCATTGTCATTTTTAATTACGTTAAATTGTATCTTTTTTTAAGTCTTTATTATAACTGACAAAATATGAAGGGCAAGGAGAACAGAAATGGGGGGGCAGGTAGAGAAACTTTCTTAGTATTTCTTATCAAACTATGTCATCAATTAAGGAGAAATCATCAACTTCAATGTTATTTCCTTTATCTTATGTCTTCAATAGAAGCAATTGTTATCGCTGTTTGTGATGATTTTTCAATGCTGCCAGCCCTGGAGTCAGTTTATTTATACATTTTGACTATTAATAATAGAACATAAAATCATCTCTTGAGTTACTGGAGTAATGAGATGAAGAAAGGGGGATGGAAGTCAGAGCCAAGCCTGAATCTTGCGACACATGACTGGTTAGGGAGGTTGGAATCGCAGTGGACTTGCACCTCCTTCCCCAGCGGTTGCGGGCCATTGGGCAGCTGCTTACTAGATCTGTAAGATGCTTGTGCAGTCTCCTTGATGCCAGCAGAGCCAGGTGAAAGGTAAACTGAGCCCACCAACTGGCTTTTCTCCTAGATGGTTTTTTTTTAATATATTTTATTAATTTTTTACAGAGAGGAAGGGAGACAGACAGAGAGCTAGAAACATCGATCAGCTGCCTCCTGCACACTCCCTACTGGAGATGTGCCCACAACCAAGGTACATGCCCTTGACTGGAATCGAACCTGGGACCCTTCAGTCCACAGGCCGACGCTCTATCCACCGAGCCAAACCAGCTAGGGCTAGATGGTTTTTAATATCAATTGTAATCGATTTCTTTTCACTGAATTCACCAATGAGTTCATTTAAAATAAGAGGCATCTCAACAGCAAAGGTACGTGTACATTGTGATCACTTTGCTAAATGTGATTTTCATTTATTTATAATTTATATAACTATATAATTTATATAATTTATATGGCTTACAAAAGAAGGGATATAATAATCATGTAACATTATAAGAGAAAACAGATGCTACGAGAAAGCAAAAGTAATTTGGCTCTTTAAGCTTAGAGCCTGGGCTCTCAGTTTAACATCTATCAGAATCGCCCTGGCGGGCTTATCAAAACACAGGCTGCTAGGCCCAGCCTGGAGTGAGTGAGTGACTCAGTAAGTCTGTGGGGGCATGAAAATGTGCATTTCTCATAAATGCATAGTTGCTGCTCATCTAGGAACCACACTTCGAGAACCACTGGCCTAGATCATCTTGTTTCTTTGAATATGTAGAATCATGATATGATTGCTGGTTCTGAACCTTGGCCACATTAGATACGCCTAGAGAGTTTTCAAATGGCACCAGTATGGAGCCTTATTCCACATATTCTAATTTCACAGGTCCATAATGGGTCCTAGACGCTATATATTTTTAAAACTCCCTTTGTGATTCCAATGTTCAGCCAGATTTGTAAGCCACGGACAGGTAGAGAGAAAATAACTCATGTTGCCAATAGATAATCTGTGCTTTAGTTGTGGCTTGGATTTCTTTTTCCTTTCCATCCCCCACCCCCACCCCACCCGCTTCAATGTGCCTAGATACTCATTCCTATTTTTCATCTACAGAATATGTTTTTGGTTCTTAAATTATGTCATTTTGTTCTCTTAATTAGACTTCATCTATTTTTGATGAACCATTTCTCTAATCTATCAAGGTCATTTTAAATTATTTTTTCCCCTAAAGTGTTTAACCTCTGCTCAAATAAATATCATCTGCATTTTGTGAGCATATTTTCAGTTTCTTATATGAGACTGTGCTCCTTAACTTTCAATATTTTATAATTTTATTGCAAATTATTTCTATTATGTAGGTGACTCTACCTTGACTTTGCCCTGGTCATGCACATTTTCTTCGTATCAGTTAACATCTATTTAGTGCTTAGAAGTTGTGTGGTATTGAATCAAGTTCTATGCCTTCTACATAGTTGAAAGTAAGTGCTGGATCTGACTCCATGTAGCTTTAACTCTAAGGAGAATATGTGTATAATATGAACACAGAACATTGAAGCATTTAAACACAAAAGTTGAACACTGAAAATGTAGGTTTTATAGGTGGATGTAATGTAATGATGTATTACTTCTAAGAATAGAGATAAGAGTATCAGCTGCTACTTATTAGCTGTGTGACCTTGAGCAAGTTCCTTGATCCTTGTACCTCGGTTTTGTCTTCCATAACATGAGATCTTAATCATTCCTGCCTTGGTTTATTATAAGGATTTCACTAAGATAGCACATAGAAAATTCTCTACAAAGCCTAACAAATAACAAAATTCAAATAAATAAATAGTAGTAATTGAGTCTCCTGAGGAGTTGATGGAAGATGTTTTAGGTTTGGTTTGACAGGACTGATAATTAATAATCCAAGTGGCACAGGATGATTGGTCTGGGATCTGTCTTTATTAACTACTGAGGTTAGTCTGGAACCTATGCTTTTTACAAGTTGAAATATATTTCTCTGTAAGCAAACAATTTAGATTTTCATTCTCAATGAGCTGTGTTTATTATTGGAAATTGTCCTTTGGCAGATAACTACAGTACTAAGTGACAGAGCCAGAATTCAAACTCGGGACTTCTGTTTCCAAGTTGATCATTGCTAATTGGTAGAAACAGAGAGCATAGATTGCCCCAGAAATGAGGAGTGGGGGAGTGGGAACCTTTTTTCCAAAAAGACTATAGCAGCCAATATTTGACCACTTGTGAGGCATTATTGAGTGCATTATTTACAGTCTCAAACTAGCTTAGAAGGTTAAGTAACTTACCCAAAATCATAAAGCTGATAAAACACAGAGCCAGAATGGAACCCAGATCTGTGATGGCAAACTCCATTCTCTAAATCACTTCAGTGCATTGCCTGTCTTTGAATGGAATCAAGAAATTACTTTTTCTGGAATGGAAGATGCACTAAAAAATTAAAGTACAGAAAGATAAGGTGGATACAGAAGTTGTTTTTAACTTCCTGTTTTGTGACAGAATAAATGGGAAGATCAGCTGAGGGATGTTTTTCTTGAGTTAGCATGTATTTAAATTTGTTTAAATAGTTAAAAAGAAGATGTTTCAGAAGAAAGAGCTATAAATAGACTAGAGGGGGTTTTAGAAATAGAGGTACATTGGAAGGGATGAGTTAGAAGGGTAGGCAATTTATATACTTTATCTTCTTTTCCTTTATCAGTTTAAAGTAAGTAAACATTAAGGGTGATCTCTTGGAGCCCATAAAAACTAACACACTTTTGGTGAAACAATTTGTGGCACTTAACAATTTTCGGAGTGCTTTCTTGTTTGATCTTAACATATTAGTGGGCACTTTTACAATTTGCTTCTTTGCAAATACCTTAATAGTATGCTTTATTTCATTTAAAATGACAAGCTTAATTATGATTAAATTAAAATGTAGATGTTATGTTGAAAATACTGGCCATCAGCAGTGTCATGGGGAATTTTTGCTTTTCTTCCCTCTCATTTTACACCTTTGTTTTCTATCTTTAAAAAATCAATAAATTTATCACTACTGCCACTGCTCAAACATGTTCAGAATGAAGTCATTTTACCCATGTAATGAAGTTTTGAGTCCCAAGCTATCAATTTGATAAAATACTGTATTTTGCAGGCTTGCATAACCATAGCATTTGGAGTCATGAAAAACTTTGTACTGCATTTTATCTGAAGTTTGTCAGTTTACAAAAACTCTTGTTTTCAGAAATTAGAATTACATAAATATTTAGTCATTTATGAGAGTGAAAACCTCATATATTGAAATTCTTGGAAAGTCTTGTAATACGTGCCCTTTACCATTAGATTGGACTAAAAATAGACTCGGTCAAGTTTATTTGTCTATTTATAAAAATATTGTTTTACTCCAAATGATTTCTGTTTTGGTTCTCTGACCTGGCTTGCCTGGCATTAACCAACTGGTTGATGGGAACTATGCAGCCAGCATTTAAAGGCTGTAAAGCAGGATTATTTCAGCCAGGCAGGAAAGTAGTCTCACTTTTTACAAATGGCTGCTTACTACTAAAAAAGTGTTTCCTTTTAAAAATATCTTACAAAATGAAAATAAATGTCCAAATAAGTTAAGGGATACAATTTCTGGTCAGACTTTTTATTTGTATGTTTGTACCAAAAGCAGTCCTAGCTGATATGCTCAATGAGAGTTCAGTTCTTTCTCTACCCACCCTTCACTCCCCCACATCCCCAGATAATTATTTACAAAATTAGGTCAAATTAAACATTATATGCCAATTATATATACTACTAATTTCTTATTTAGACTTTTTATTATAGAATTTGTACTTAACTGTTATTCTGAAAAGAAGCCAGAGCTTTAAAATTGCTACATTATTGTTCGTTGTGGTATAACACCTACACTATGCTGAAGGAAAGGCAGTGCTGTAGGGTGGACTCGGTTTTGAATTCCAGCTTTACTGCTTATATGCCAGGAGTTACTGAATCTCTTGGCACTTTGGTTTCATCATCTGTCAATGGGCAGAAACCGTGCCACTGCATAGTGTACTTGTGTGAACTGAATTGAACAAACTATGCAAAGCATTATGCGTCCTATAAAGGTTAACAGTTATAATGAATGGTAATATCTGGTCCTGTGCTAACAAGGAAGTTGGCTGGGAAGGAAACTACAGTACTCCACTAGTATTTACATTTTGGAAATTTTAGAAAAGATCAACTGCCAGATTATCCCAGCGACTCCTTGTCTTGTGCTGCTGGAGCACAGCCCCTTCGTGGCTCTAGGAAGTGCTCCTGGAGTGGCTTACATGCCTATGAGCGGCCCTGACCCAGCTCCGCAGCCTGACTGCTGAGCCATTTCATGGCAGCCAAGGCAGCTCGTTCCTGTCAGATAAACTAAATTTCCCATTTTACTTGTACTACTACCAAATCAAAATTTTTAAAAATTTACTTCAAAATCAGTGTGACAAATATGCTCCTGCTTGATTTCAAGTGATTTAGGAGACCTGCAAGGTTGTACTTCTTGATATAAATTGCTTATACACTATTGCTCCTTCCTGCATACATTTATAAACATGAGAGCTTGGGTGAATATCTAGGTTTAAGGAAGAACAGACTAATTTTCGCAGGTTGTATACATTTATATCATAGCAACTGATTGAGGGGAAAAAATGGGTTTGGAAATAACAGTTGTAGCAAAAAAAGTAAGAGATGCCTCTTAAGGTAGGGAATAGAAAAATCAAGTTAAGAGGAATCTAATCACTCATCATTTTATAGGAATTTTAAAAGAATGGAACAATAATGTTATGTTGTTTCAGACTATTAATTAACAGCCAGAATCTTGCCTCACAAAATTAAGAAATCAGTTCATTTACAGTTATAGTAAATGTAAGTATAATGGCAGAGATCTTTGTGCTATGAGTTGAGAGCCTGCTCTCTGGCTATTTTGCTCCATTCTTGGTATAATACAGTACACTGTTCTCAGCAAAGCCCTATGTTGTCTGGGCAACTCCTGTTGCCATAGCAATGAAATTCTTTTGTGGGAGCAGGGCGAATGCTAATTGTAGCCATTTGTTGTTCCTTCTGTGGATCCCTTAACTAGCACAGTTGTAGAGCAGCCAGAGACTCTGGGTGAGCAGCACAGAGTGCCCCCGAAAGCATTGCCGCTGAAGGCATCCGCCTGCACTGCTGAAGCATTTGAGAGCGCTGACAGTGCCACAATGTGGGCAGAAGCACAGCTTGACTCAGACCCTGACAACTGTTAGTCTGGGACTTAGAGGGAAAGAGAAGACTGTTTAAAACCTGTTGAGAAGGTACTGATGACACGGAGATTAATTTGACACCAGTCCCTCAGAGGTAGGTGCTAGGCATATCATAACAACTGTTTATCCAGGCTAAACTCAATACAGGAATGCCCAGAGGCTGTGGGAGACAAATCAATGATTCTTTCTTTTATTTCCATCTGAAACTACATTGCTGTGGCCTAAGGTAAAAATATTCATTTGATCGGAACCAGCCTATTTGTAATTCACATAGGTATTAGATTCAGTTTGTACTAGTAACTCCTTTCTCTCTTTATAATCCCTTATTTTTAGAGACTTATGATTTAACTGCCAGAAATGAGTTGAAAACGAAAATCAACCCAATGTAAATGAGAGCAGAACCCTTTTGAAAACTAAATGACAAAGTGGTGTTTACCGACTGTATGGTCTTTTATGTTCATTTAATTTGAGAAAATGTTCTTAAACCTGACAAGTAGCAATCCGTTATAAAACCTAATTGCTATAGGTACTTGGGGAAGAAAAAAATATGAATGGTAAGAGACATTATAATGGTAAGAAAAAACATAGGAGGTACTATTATATTTTACCTTTACAAGTGTATTCACCCATAAAAGTGGTCAAGTTCATGAGGTTTTTAAAATCAGCTACTATATAAACATACTAATAAATTTCAAGGTAGTTTTTTAGGTATAAATTCAATATATATTCCTCTTAATTGAATAGGCTGAAGGTGCTTCATGGCTGAAATGTTCTCAAAATTTCGAGGAACTAATATCTTAAGCTTGTTATATTAAGCTACTCCTTACTCTAGCTTTATGCTTGTTTATATTGAAATAGTCACAATTGGCATAAAGATAGCCCAGTCATAGCTACAGGTTCCTCATTTTTCCTGGAGAGTAGCTTGAAAGAAGGACTTTCGATTCAATGTGATTTCTTACTCTTTGATAGAACTCCATATGGATGTAGTGCTTTTGTCACTTGTCCTTTCTAGGGAGACAGCTACCAAAGTATCATTCAGTGCCCTGAAAGAAATTAGCCTCTGATGTCAATGATCATAAGTCGTTTGCATGCTTCAAACACTAAACAAATTAGTCCTATCTCACTAATTAAAATAGATATGCAGCCCATGGATTCTAAGAAAAGAACTGAAATTTATTTGTTGAAATTTTGTAAGACCTGTTTTCATATTTTTAATCAAGACAAAAAATACCTATCAATTATATGTGTAACAAATACGATTTCCTAACTATTATACACATTTTATTTATGAAATTTACATGCAAGGTATCTCAGATATTTCTTAATAAGCCCCGTGGCATGTTTTAAAAGGTTATTTTCATTGAATCCTTAACTTTAATACATTTGGCTGCACTTCTAAGACACTGTATTCCCAGTATAGTAAATGAGAAAAGTGTAGTAAAAGGTAAGAAATAATGCCTCAGTCAACAGGTCAAGTTACTGTCAAGCTGACCACTAATCATGGCCTGTAGTCTCCTCAAATGATTAGGTCTCCCACAGGGTTCTGAAAACAAACGAGGTTTAAAATATCTTTACCCTGAGAATGAATATCCACTTTTCCTTGGCAGAGAGAATTTGTGTTAACACAAAATTTAGCTGTGGGCTGGAGGATAATTGGCAGGATGGATATCCATAATTATCACACCACATAGTGGCCCTCTGAGAAATAAGAGTAGACAGTTCATCCTCACTCTGCCAAAGTGTTTCTCCTTAATGGCCGAGAGATGGAAGGCCTAAAACCTGAATTTGGGATGAGTGCTCTAATATCAAGGAAGGTTCTGAAAATCCATAATATCAATGTCAGACCTTATAGAAAAGCCAGCTCTTTGTGGTAAGTACCTAGTCCCCCCACCAACTTTCTTCTGGGAACAGAATAATAACAATTGCTGATTGTGTTCTATAATCTTCCAATGTAAAAATCTGCAACCCAGTTTCTTTATTTTTTTTAAATATATTTTTATTGATTTCAGAGAGGAAGGGAGAGGGAGAGAGAAATAGAAACATCAATGATGAGACAGAATCATTGATTGGCTGCCTCCTGCATGTCCCCTCCTGGGGATCAAGCCCACACCAGGCAAGTGCCCTCCGAGTTCATAGGTCAATGCTCAACCACTGAGCCATGCCATCTGGGCCTAGTTTGTCTTATTGGATGCTTTGTAAGCCTTAGCTTTTAGTGATGCAACATGCTCAACATCTGGCTAGTTAAGCTCATCTGGGCCAAGACAAGCTAGAGTGTTCCCAAATAATGTCTAGTGGAAGGTGACAGTCCACAGGCTTTTAGAATCAAGTCCTTCATTGGAGTGGGACTTACACAAGGACTGGCACTTGGAAAGGAGGAGTTGACTATGAGGAAAAGGAATCTGTGGGACAAACTGGTTCCCCTACCAACTCTGGTTTGGATGGCAGCATAATCACTCCTAAAATGAAAAAAAAAGTCATATTTTATTTAAATATGAGACAGTTGCTCATTGAGGAGAAAGGATAGCTACAATAGGGTGTAACTCACACAATCCAAAAGCGGTGTTGTATGAATGCTCTTGAAATGATTTTGCAGTCTACCCTGAGGGAGGTAAATGAGTGATGATATGACATCGAAAATGTGAATGGTACATTCTGCTAAAGTTCCATAGAGAGCATGTATTTTCTGGTGTCCTCCACTGCATTTTGTAGTGCTTAACAGGACTCATCACAGCACTGTGGTAAGACAGCATGCACTAGGATAAGCAGACCTGGGTTCAAACCCCAGCTGTGATATTTCTGTAATTTTTTAAACCTTTCTGTTTTTTCTTAAAATCCATAAAAGAAACATACTTTGCAAATTGTGTCAGGTACTAAGTAAGTTCTATATTTTAAAGTTTTTCTGAGTGCTTGGCCCAGACTAATCTTGTAGACATGAAAGACCATAGGAGCTATTATACTTCCGATGTTCCCCAGTACTGTCCATACTGACACTGATCCTCAGAATAGCACAGAATAGCACCTGTTGATATTAGATATCCTCATAACCAAGAAACTGGGTACTCAAGACTAGCTAACTGGCCATTGCTGCATACAGAGTAAAGTATTTCTAATTCTCATATCTGATAATGGTTTTTCTACTGTACCATGCAGTCTCCAACAGTTCAGTATTAGAATGCTAAATGCATTCAAGAGCCAAATTAAAATTCAGTAGATGAAATGTGATTCTTTTGTACAGCACGTTATTCTAGAGGATCACGTTCTTAACGAAATGCAAATTCAAAACTTCAAATCCCTTTACTAATCCCTCTCTACTAACAGTGGTTAATTTTGATAATTTGGACCTAAGCGTAAGGGATAGATTCTTACAACATGGTCAGGAGAGACAAGAGGCCAATAGGGAGAGAGTTTCAACTTTTACCCCTGAGATGTTCTTAATACATTAAATTGTATTGCTTCTCTGCTATTTAAAAAAAAAAAAAATTTAGAAAGCTTCCAGAAATGAGGAAACCATTGCTTTAACACAGCCAAGTTTTGTGGACAGATAGTGTGTTGATGAAAATATTTCAGTACACAGAGGCATGTAGCTAATATGTACAGTACAGCCTAGCGCAACAGCCCCTTCCCTCCCCAGCAAAGGAAGGAGGAAGCCTGTTAAAGGGAATGTGACAATTCTTAAGCAGTTTAGGTATGTATGCTTTGGAAGTCAGCAGGCTCCTGGTCTGGCCAGTCTCTCTGCAGGCTCCTCTGCTGTGCCCCTCCTACTTCTTCAGCTGCCTACTCCAGATCTTCCCACCACATTCACCCACACCCTCTTCACTGCTGTGGTCCCCTTTGGCAGGCCATCTTCTTGACCAGAATCTTTATTTAATTGACCCCAGGTCATTGTTACTATAGGTACAGTTCTACCCAAGGAATTCTATAAATCAGGTCATTTTACATTTTAAATGAGGGAGATAGGTCTTGTATATCTCTGAGGATGGTAATGGAACTTGGAATGCGTTTGAAGGTAAGAATCTGTGTAAACGGGGAAGTGTTTTATTGTGTAGATTCATTCATTTCAAACTCATGCTCCCCATTTTGAGATAGATTGATTCTGGATAATATAAAGACAAGGTTGGCCCTGGCCAGGCAGCTCAGTTGGATAGAACATCTTCCTGATATGCCAAGGTTGTGGGTTCAATCCCTGGTCAGAGCACATAGAATCAACCAATGAATGCACAAGTAAGTGGAACAACAAATCTCTTTCTCTCTCTAAAATTCAAGAAATGAAAAGAAAAAGACAAAGTTAAGAGACTATTAGATCATACAGCTGGTTAGCTGACCT
Organism: Murina feae; assembly: GCA_004026665.1. Lineage (NCBI taxonomy): Eukaryota > Metazoa > Chordata > Mammalia > Chiroptera > Vespertilionidae > Murina > Murina feae. The sequence continues at coordinate 10,322 of PVJC01006091.1, read as the reverse complement.
GAGATTTAAGTCAAGCTTTGTGAGCACACACGTGTGGGGTTTGGAGCTGGTAGAACTGTTACTCCCTTACTCACGGGATATTCTCTTGTTTTCCATGGCTACTACCACCTCCTTGGTTTTTTATTTGTGTATTTTTGTTTTGTTTTGTTTTCAGAGACCTAACTTTTTGGCCCCGCACTTCCTCCAGGGATGAAATTCCAGAGTTCAAAAGCCCCCCCACCCCACACACACACACACACCACCTTTTTTAATTTTCTAGGCTTGCTTTGCCTATGCGTGCCTGTATAGCAACATCCATTCAATTCAACTCAGATAGTGTGGCTCAAACTTTGATGAGCAAAATCATCTGATTCTCTTGGGAAAATGTAAATGATGATTCAGTAGGACTGAGGTGGGGCCTGAGCTTCTGAATTTCTAACAAACTCCCTGATGATGACTCAATCATTCTGACATTTATTTTTATTTTTTTAATTAAATCTTTATTGTTCAGATTATTACAGTTGTTCCTCGTTTTCCCCCCATAGTTCCCCTCCACTCCATTCCCACCCCCACCCTCTGCCCTTACATCCCTCCACTGTCCTTATCCATAGGTGTACAACTTTTTTCCAGTCTCTTCCCCACTCCCTACACCCCTTTCCCTCCGAGAATTGTCAGTCAACTCCCTTTCCCCACAAGAATTGTCAGTCCACTCCCTTTCTATGGCCCTGATTCTATTCTATTCACCAGTTTATTCTGTTCATCAGATTATTTATTCACCTGGTTTTAGATTTACTTGTTGATAGATATGTATTTGTTGTTCATAATTTTTATCTTTACCTTTTTCTTCTTTCTTCTTAAAAAACACCTTTCAGCATTTCATACAATACTGGTTTGGTGGTGATGAACTCCTCTAGCTTTTTCTTATCTGTGAAGCTGTTTATCTGACCTTCAATTCTGAATGATAGCTTTGCTGGGTAAAGTAACTTGGTTGTAAGTTCTTGCTATTCATCACTTTGAATATTTCTTGCCACTCCCTTTTGGCCTGCTTTTTTTCTATTGAGAAATCAGCTGACAGTTGTATGGGTACTCCCTTGTAGGTAACTAACTATTTTTCTCTTGCTGCTTTTAAGATTCTCTCCTTATCTTTTGCTCTTGGCATTTTAATTATGATGTGTCTTGTGTGGTCTTCTTTGGATTCCTTTTTGGGGGGTTCTCTGTAAGTCTATTTGTTTCACCAGGTAGGGGAAGTTTTCTGTCATTATTTCTTCAAATAGGTTTTCAATATCTTGCTCGCTCTCTTCTTCTGGCACCCCCATAATTCGGATGTTGGTATGCTTGAAGTTGTTCCAGAGGCTCTGTGCACTATCTTCATATTTTTGGATTCTTTTTTCTTTTTGTTTTTCCATTTGGGTGTTTTTTGCTTCTTCATATTTCAAATCTTTGACTTGATTCTTGTGATCCTCTAGTCTGCTTTTGGATCTCTGTATAATATTCCTTATTTCAGTCAGTGTATGCTTAATTTCTAGTTGGTCCTTTTTCATGTCCTCGAGGGTCTCACTAGATTTATCGAGGGTCTTACTAAATTTATCGGTGGTTTCTAGAAAATTCTTGAAAAACCTTGGTTTTGAACTCTATATCCAGTTGTTTGCTTTCCTCCATTTCTGACATTTGTGACCTTTTTCTTTGTCTCTGCATTTTGGCTGCTTCTCTGTGTTGACAGAGTGGCTTTTTGTGCTTGGTGTCCTATAGGGCCCAGTGGTTCAGCTTCCCCAATTACCTGAGGTGGACAGTCTTGGTTAAGGTGACCAGACATCCCACTTTTGGCGGGACAGTCCTAATTTTTAACAATTTGTCCCGCATCCCGTGGCATTTTTAAAAAGTCCCGATTACTCTTTATAATATTTTAAGTAATAATTAAAAAAAAAGAAGAAAAAAGAAAGACACCCCCACCCCCACCCCTCACCCCGGTCAATGGTGTACCGCTTTAAATCTGGTTGCCTTACTCTTGGTACACCCCTTTGTGGGCTTTGTGCACAGACTTGTTGTAGTTAAGCCTTAATTGTTGTTGGTATCACTGGGAGGAATTGACCTCCAGGCCAATTGGCTGTGAGAATCAGCTGTGTCTATGGTGAGAGAACTTCTGTGCTGGAAACACCCTTATGGGCAGGACTTGCTTCCATGGGGCTTTGGTGCTCACTGCATCTGCCCCCTGAGTGTCTCTTATGGATCTGAAGAGCTGTAATCTGGATGGTCCCACTCTGACCACTGGGTACACTGGCTTTTGGATCTCTGAGGAGGTGCTAATTTAGCCTCTGCCTGAGGCTACCCAGCAGGAGCTATGGAGAGATCTGCAGATTCCTATTCTTTGTTTGGGGTTTGGAGGTGCCCAGATAAGGCCCAGTTGTGAAGCAATGCAAGCTGCTGTGGGGCCTTTAGCCTTCTTTTGGATGTTCGGGGTCTCTCTGGCCCAGCTGCAGTTTGTTAGGTAATTTTAGATTGCAAAGGGCCAGGCCATTCATATGCAAAAGCCTCTGTGCACAGCTTGGGTGGGGCCGAGTCTCAGAAAATCAACAGGGCAGAGCAAACAGCTATGGCTGATCCACACTGCCCTAAGAGGCCCCGGGTCTCAGTATCCCACAATAATCACTGCAAACACCTTTGAGAGAAATTATCCTCAAGTTCCTACCGATGCCAGACAGTCCAGTTTCTCCCTGTATGAGTCTGGGTCCCCAGAGATTCACCCGGAACTGGAGTTCAGAGCAGTTGGGAGCTTGTGTCTCCCTCCTGATTGAAAAAGACAACCAGTCCTCAGTTGCCAGCCCTTTCCGCATGCCTCAGTACCTCTGCGCTTTACTTCCGCATCTCCTCTGAATCTCAGTGTGCTTTTCTCTTTCCTTCTAGATGTAGAATTTCCACTCAGCGAGCCTTCCTGTGGTTCTGGATGATGTCCATTTTGTCTTTTAGTTGTAGTTTGGAAGTGGTTGTGAAGGCAGTAATTTCAGGTGTTTATGTGTGCCACCATCTTGGTTTCTTCTCCTTGGTTTTGTGTGTTTTATTTGCTGTAGTGCCAATGCCAGCATTTCATTCATTTTTACATGTCTGATGCTTAGCTTAGCTTAGAACATATAGTATATCTGTCTTTTTTGATATTGAAAATTGTGTAGTAAGGTGTTAAAAATTCTGCAAGTTGCCCTGAGTGGTTTGGCTCAGTGGATAGAGTGTCGGCCTATGGACTGAAGGGTCCCAGGTTCGATTCCAGTCAAGGGCATGTACCTTGGTTGCAGGCACATCCCCAGTGGGGGATGTGCAGGAGGCAGCTGATTGATGCTTCTCTCTCATCAATGTTTCTAACTCTTTATCCCTCTCCCTTCCTCTCTGCAAAAAATCAATAAAAATAGGGGGAAGGTCAAGGGGATAAAAAAAGGAGGCATATGTACTACTCTGAAACATTTTAAGCAATAAAAAAAATCAATAAAAATATATTTTTAAAAAATTCTGCAAGTGTTTTCCAAATTTTGCAAATTAGGTTAGTGTTGTTTTCTTTCCCTGTGAATGACTAAGGTGTTAATTCACAAAGTATTAAAGTGCACTGTAATAACTTCTACAGAAAATTATATACATATGTATATATGTTTTTTATTGATTATAGAGAGTGAGCAAAAAAGAGAGATAGAGAGATAGAAACATTGATGAGAAACATCAGTTGGCTGCCTCCTGCGTGCCCCTTATGGGGATTGAGCCCACAACTTGGGCACGTGCCCTGACTGGGAATGGAACCAGTGACTTCTGGGTTCATGGCTCAACACTCAACCACTGAGCCATACCAACTAGGCTTTATAATTTTTTCATGCAAATTACAGCCTTCTGCATGCAGTTAATATTCACTGCTTATTGATTAATATTTGTTTATAATATAGCATTAAGTTTTTGCAGTGACATTGCTGAGTAGTAAAAATGTTATTTTCAGATGTTTTGTTGAAATATCTTTTGTCAAAACAATTAAAAGCATGATACTTACCTGGAATGAGAAAAGAAATGGTGTTTTTCTCTACTAAGTATAAATATGCAGAATTTCAGAGTATAAAATTTTCTCTTTCAAAGTCTTAGTGTCACTTTAGTCATTCACTTTAGAAATTGAGCATGTTGTGGTATTAAATTATGAGATTACATAATATTAGATACTTCAAGAAATAATCTTTTGCATTAATCTTGCTTAATAATTATATTTTTAAATTTGAAAATAAAATGCGGCCAGGTGGGCTAGAGCATCTCCAGCCCCTTTGCAGATGGTGGGATTGTTATTGATTTATGACAAATGCTGGGAAGAGCGGCAGGGACTGGTTTGTTGCTTCAGATGGGAACTGAAAGCAAACAGGTTTTGTTATCCATCACTGGGTGTCAGTGTAAAACAGCAGTGGTGTTATAATTGCTTTGATGGCTCCAAGAGACTCCAGCTTCAGTGGCCAAAGCCAGTGGTGGCGACTCAGCCATGCAAGATGTGGACATGAAGAGGAAATGACAGGACTCCTCAGAGCAAAGTCAGGTGATTTAAAGGGATACATTTACTCACCAATTCAATAATTCATAAACATTAACTTTTGATACAAGATGATGAGCAAAAAGAGAAAATTAGGTTTTTGTTTTAACAATTAGGCTTTGTGGTGTCTTTTGTTGGATTAGCTTAGCTTTCCATTTTTTTTCCCACTTAAGACTCAATCAGGCATTAAATAATACTTAAGATATTTAGTTTGATGCATAAGATCACATATTATGTATCATTTTAATTGTTGAGCCCCTTGATGGGAATGTGTAAGAGGGAGCAAAGAAAGGGAAATTTTAAAAACCAGATGTCTAATATACCTTCATTTATGACCTTTATTCCTGAATTTGAAGAATGTGCATAAGTTGAATTTCATTAAATCAAGCAACTTCACAAACTAAACATAGCAAAAGGTTAGAGCTATATCATGCCTCATTGTTATCTAAATCAAAGCAGTTTTCTGAAAGCATGTGTCAGTCAGTTGGACAAACATACAGGTGTGTGTGTGTGTGTGTGTGTGTGTGTAATGGCAACTTGGTTTTCATGCCAAGTGTTCTGACATAAATGGGTGCTGATCTGGGCCAGATAAGGAAAATATTTCCCCCCAACAGCTTATTGACTGGCACTTGCTTTCTGGAAGCCTCAACTGAAAGCATTGTGCTCATTTATTAAAGTCTGTGATGGGTACTGAATAGGGAAGTGATATATCACACATTTGCCCTCTGAACAGTACTTTAACCTGTTGGGGTTGATAGTGGAAAAAAGTGGGGTGAATATGTGCTTGAATTTCTTAAACATATTGGAAAACTGAAGGCCATGATTCTGAAGGTACAGAAGACTTAAATATAATTAAAACCTCATATCTCCAATATTACATTTTATTTGTAATGAATTCATCAAAGGCTATATATTTATCTTTTATAAAGACTCTTCCAGAAATCACCCAGGATATTTTTATTTCAAACATTAGACTAGGATATGGATATACCAGTTACACAACAGGAGATTGTATTATCTTCTCAGTACTTGATTTATGGTGATTTAAATTGAAAATTTTTATGGAAAGTAAGTTCTGGCTTTGTTGCTTGCTTTGGGAAAAAGAAATTGCCAAAAAACATTTCTTTCAAGTTTTACTTAATAATAAACATTCTCTTACTCATTACTGTGCTTTTCTATTAGAATTTTCCTCCTAGTCTCCTTTGGATAAAATTGCATATAACTCACTAATAGTTCTGAATGAACAATGATATAAGAAGAAAGGTTAACATTTGAGTGTCTTAGACATTACACAATTTAGATCTTGAGGCAACTGAATGATCTTCTATCCCCAGTGGCTTTCAAACTTCTTTAACTTCAACTCGCATTTAGAAAAACATAATATACCAAGACCTACCACATATATCTGCACTCCTATCTACCTAAAACCTGGAAACAACATTTCAAAATGTTTACCTTTGCTTCATGTGATGTAGTCTATTTTCTTTACTAATGCATTCTGTTCTAATCTATATTCCATTTAAAAGAATATATGATGCCAGTTTAAGGGATAGAAACCTGATGTTTAGAAAATACTATTCCTATCTAATTTTCTCATTTGATTGATTAATAAACTAAAGCCAAGACTGAGAAGTACCCTTTATAAAAAATTTTTTAATGCAACCACCACAGTCTCTTATTAAGAAGTAATAGAAATTAAGCTCCAGGCCTTCTAGGGATTTATAGACTGAAATATAAATAGGACAAATACAATTAAATATACTACATCACTAACAACTCTATTATAACCTACTTATAATAAATAGAGTTGCATATAAATACTTAGATTACACTAATGAGAAGAATATGGATAGACTAAAAAACAATATTCTGAAGTGGTAGAGAAAGGTAAACTATATTCTTTTCTTCCAGGAAAGGACCTTTTGGAAAGGTGTTTTATAATAGCATTCTATACAGTAAATAAATCATGACAATTCAAATTTTTTCAGAATAAAAGGGTCAAAGTAGAAGTTTGTTAATTCACTTTGGCTCTGTAAAGTACATTATGCTCTTATTGTTCAAAATCTAATATCCCACAAAGATTCAACATAGTTTAGCACAGTAGATCAGTCCTCATAGTGGGGACAGACTTTTAAATATTTCCAGTGACATAGACACCAGTGTGTTTTAGATATTACGTAAGACACTCAGATGATCAATAGAGACCATGTACGCGTTAAAAAATCTTTAAATTCAAGTGAAACCAGCAGAAATAAGCTAGAAATCTTTCTAAATTTAGGTATAAGCATTTTCATTTCAGCTATGAAAACCTAAACAGCCTGACTTTTTTGGTTCTTCTTGCTGTTTTCCCTTTTTAAAATAACTATATTAGCCTATACGTAACAAGCAGCCTTGTATGATCTTTGAATATGACAATTATGCCTTTTATATTGATTTACTGACTCATTCTCTTTCTAAGCTTTTTAGCTGTGGTGATTGGGATAATTATAGAGCTGCCTCTTCTGTGTGAAGGCACAATTTGCAGGTCAGAAATGTTATACAGAAGTAGGTATGCTAGCTGTCTAATTAGATTGCTTAATATTTATTAAAATGGCATTCTTTTTTGTTGTTGTACTGTTGCGTGTTTCAGTGTTCCGAATAATCTTTCTTAACATAATTATACGATTGGATTTTCTTTTGAACTTTATGAGACATTAATCAGAGTTAGACATTTAAGCTTGAAATATGACTTGCTGTTGTACATAAAATCTGTGTTTTGTAGATTAATGCTGAGACTTTCAGTAGCTGTGTCTTATGCAGCTCCTAGGAGCATGTTTTTGATGGTGAGGCTTTGGCTGTACCTGCCATTGTGGACCTTACAAAGCCCACCTTCTCTTACAACAGCAAGTAAATAAATATTTGAAGTAACAGCTTATTATAAAAGCTGTGAAGGAAATAACTGAGAAGATGTGGTAATTGGCAGAAGCCATTTTTAGAAAGTAACATTTGAGCTACAGATTGAAGGGCAGCCCTGGACGCTCCCAACTAGTTAAAGAGCTAGGAATAAGCAGAAGTGAATACACAGGGTCGGGAAAGAGCTGGAAGAATTAACATGAGTGATGTTGATGAAAAGGTGATGAATGAAAGGCAAGTAAGGATGACTGGAGAAGTTAGAGAGTTAGACTGGTTTTTAAAAGAAAGAAGGAGTTTGGATTTTATACTGAAAGCAGTAACTATCACATTTTTTATTGAGCACTTACTAGGTGCCAGGTACTATGCTAAGTATTTCGTGTGTGTATCTCATTTGGTCATTACAACATCCTTGTGAAGTCGATGGTAATAGTTCTGCTTTATGGCAATGTAATATGGCAATGTAATATTAAAGAGATTATATAACCTACCAGTGTAACAAGAGCTAATATGAGGAGAAATCACTTCAAATCAGATTCTATTTAAGTTTTTTTTATATATTTCATATCTCTTTATTCATTTTTAGTGTATTATTTGCTCTTTTTCTTAATTATTTCTAGGAATTCTTTATGTACTAGTTCATAAAGATAAGTCATTTATAGTAAAATTACCTACAGAATTTTTCTTAGAAATAAACAAGCTAACTCAAATAGAAAAACAAACATTCAAAAAATAGAAAAAGTATTAAAATATAAAAATAACCAGTGGGGTTCTAGCCTTACTAGATATTAAAATATGAAGCAACAAATAAGACACTAACATATATTTTGACTCACAAGAACTCATTTCTCTCTTATTTATTTATTTATTTATTTATTTATTTATTTATGCCCAAATTGTCAGTCTTATCCAGTAAGAACACTCTCAAGTTTCTGTGTCCTTTAAAACTACCCAGGCATTTTTTAATGTTCTTATGAATTGGCGACAAGATGCCTCAGGCTCATTGTGACTTTTTTCCACTGCTGCATAACTTAGAATCAATTACTCCTCACAGATACTCATTTTCTTTAATAAAGAAGTATTAGAGACCACAATTTGGGCACTAGGGCTGCGTGTCAGATCATATGTGTTGCTGAGGACACCAAGCCTTTTTGGTAACAAACTAGACAAGAAATGTCTTTTTTAAGTTCATAGGTTCATAATGGTTTATTTTCTCTTCATCACATCTTTCTAACAATAGAAATAATAGTCAACATTTATGTAGCCCCTGCTATAGCTAGGCAGTCTTTTGTTCTTACACACACACACACATAAATGAGGAACTTCAAGCACAGAAAGGTTAAATAACTTGCTGAAGATTAAATCTGTATTAAATGCCAAAGACAAGATTCAGACTCACGCATTTGTCCATATTCTTTACTTGAGAAGATGGGTGGATGATGAGAAGAACTCCTATGGAAAAGAGTTTCTAAATTCCCTGGTTCATTTTAAGCAGACATTTGGAAAAGAGGGAAACTGATCAGTCCATACAAGTTCTAACAGTCCTCTTACCTTAGTATCACATAATTGTTTACTATGCTCTATGTATCCTAGTAATTATCCCAGCTTCCTAAACAGCAACTTGTAACCCTAAGGAAGTACATTCTGGATTTGACCACCAGCTGTTGCTAGAGGAGAATAAAAACCTCCTGATTGCTGCATGCAGGTCACAGTGACCTTGCAAGAAATCCACAGAGGTTTGCTTTGTTTTTGAAGAGGTTTCTTCAGATAGAACTAATTCACTGTCTTCATTGAGAAACATAACAAGGACTGAAACAGAGAGAGGTCTTTAATCTTTTGTAGACTAGAGGTCTTGTGCACAAAATTCATGCACTGGGGAGTAGGGGTGTCCCTCAGCCCAGCCTGCACCCTCTCCAATCTGGGACACTTAAGGGGACAGAGATTGAGCCTAAACCGGCAGTCAGACATCCCTCTTATAATCCAGGACTGCTGGTTCCCAACCACATGCCTGCCTGCCTGCCTGATTGCCCCTAACCAGTTCTGCCTGCCAGCCTGATCACCCCCTAACCACTCCCCTGACAGCCTGATTTACGCCTAGCTGCTCCCCTGCTGGCTCAATTGCCCCCAACTTCCCTCTCCTGCTGGCCTAATCTCCTCTAAGTGCCCACCCCTGCTGGCCTGATTGCCCACATCTGCCCTTCCCTGTCACCCATCTGTGGCAGCCATCTTGTAACAACATGAAGGCAGCCATCTTGTGACCACATGGACGTGGCCATCTTGTGACCAGATGGGGCAAGCCATCTTGTGACCACATGGGGATAACCATCTTATGCGAGGGCGTGATAGTCAATTTGCATATTACCCCTTTTTATATAGGACTAGAGGCCCAGTGCACTGATGAGGTCCCACGGCCTCGCCTGCAGGAATCAGGCTGAAAAAGGCTCTCCAACATCTCCCGAAAGGTTCCGAATTTCGAGAGGGCATTTCTTAGGTGACACACCCCAGAATTGGGCTCCCTTCTCTGTTCTGGGTGCGTCAGCTGAGAACCACAGCTGCCAAGTCACTGCAGCTCAGCAGCTCCTGCATTGAGCATCTGCCCACTGGTAGTGCACATCATAGCCACCGGTCGGAGCGTCTGCCCCCTAGTGGTCATCGCATGTCATACCTGTCTAACAGTCGCTTAGGCATCTAAACTAATAAAAGTGAAATAGTAAAATTAACCGTTTCTTCGGAACGGGGTAAGCCACGCCCACCAGCCAATCAGAGTGGCTGTATGCAAATTAGCCCAGCCAAGATGGAGGCTGGGTGGCGGGTGCTGTATGTGAGCGTGGGCGAAGCTGAAGGGCCGGGTGCCGGGTGCTGTGTGGGTGGGCGGAGCCGAAGGGCCGAGTGGCGGGTGCTGTGGGTGGGTGGGCGG